>WBNO01021845.1:0-169194 GCA_013400575.1 Peucedramus taeniatus
GAATGAATTACTGGCCCATATTTGATGTGAATGGTTGTGAGAAGATTATCCTGTTTTCTTAATTTTGGACTGGACTCTCTTGGCCAACTGATCTTTTTTATTATTTGGGTTTTTTGTTTGCTTGTGGTTTTTTTTTTCCTTAAAGTATTCTTTGGTGTAGTTTATTAAAAGAATAACCCCAACATCCAAAGAGACAGTCTGCTACCCTGCCAGAAATGTTACTTTTTTCCTGTAGAAGCTTGGCTGATATGAGTNTTGTTTACAATTACACTGTTTCAGGCATACAAGTGGTATGAACTTGGATACCAAAGAGGTCACTTTGCATCAGTTTGGCAGCGCTCACTCTACAATGTCAAGGGACTCAAAGCTCAGCCTTGGTGGACAGCAAGGGAAACTGGGTATACAGAACTGGTGAAGGTAAGGCTTCATTATACTTTTATTTTTATTAAAATTACAGCTATGATTTCAGTTATTAAGCAGAGAAAACGCTAATTGATAAGGTCAGAACTACTGACTGTGAATTCCAGACACCACTGTCAGACTGAGCACAAGACTTAAGTAAGAGACTATAAAATAAGCTTAGACATTACCAAATTTGAGAATGGGGACAGGATGGCTGAAATTATTAATAAATACAAAATTTGCATGGTAGGCAAATGCAACATCTCAAGTGGAAAATGACAGCACAATTTGGTAATGTCTGGAATACCCATTGTGAATTTTTAATTAGTCAGGAAAGGCTGTGCTTTTGAGCCCTTGTGTAATATTTAGTGACTTTGGAAGCTTTTAATTGCATGAGAGGAACAAGTGTAGATTCCCAGTGATGGATTTAACAAAAGATAATAATGCAGAACTTAAATTCTTTAAAAGGTTTTTTTATTTATTTAATGCAAGGCAAGTATTGTGGTTATTGTTCATTACAATAGCTTTTATTTCCAAAATTGCATTGTTTTTTTATTAATGTATTATAATTCTAAAAAATTCAGAAGAACCTTTTTTTCCTGTGTGTTTCAATTACTGGTGTATGGTTTAGAGAAACCATTATGGATATATAATTTAAACCCAAAAAAGTATATTTGTAAGGAAAAAATTCCTTCAGAGTGGTTGTTTCTTTATGCTCAGTTACATAGCATGTTTAAAAAACACACTATGGAAGGATGGTTATTTAAAAAAAAATAAAAGTAGTTTAAAAAGGAAGATTACTCTTTGTTATGGCTTTGATGGCAACAAAAATAAGGCTAGAAATTTAGATTAAAGTGTAATTCTCCAATGTAATCTCAGCCACACCAAAAAGCAGTGAGCTTTATGGACTAGCCCATGAAATGTGCTCATATTGAACTAAGTCTTGAGGTATGTGTGGGAATGGATGCTTCTTGCCATAAAAGATATGGAGAAACTGGGAACTTCTTCAAATGTTTCTGTCAAACAAAAAGGAAATATACATATTATTTGATTGGTGTTTCAGAGCTACATGCAGTGTTGTTTTACAGTTCCTTACATGTAAACCTTTCAAATTCCTACATCACAGAAGGTGATGATCCATTCACCCTTGGCGTGAATCAGCTTTGAAGGGTGAAAGAATTCAGTTGATGTTATAAAAGGGCCAGAGCTTCACCTTGAAGAGTTTTTTTCAGATGAATCAGGGCTTATATGGAGGCCTTGGTTTGGATCAGCATCTTGAGTGGCTCCTAGAAGAGCTGCTCAGGAAACCAGCAAGGATAAAAATTCACCCCTGACCTCCACAGTACAACTACCTCTCTGGAATTCAATAATACCTTTTCATTCCAGTCATTTGGTGGTACATGTTTATTAGCAATATGGCAGTGAATGTGGATTAAACTGTGACTAGTTATTTACCTGCACAGGTATCATAATTTGGGAGCAGTAAGATCTTAAAGACAACATTCACAGTTTAAAGTATAAAGCCAAAATGTAGTTATGTGCATCAGGACAAATATTTGTATTGTTAGGGTTTCTTTTGTAATTCAAGAAAATATCTGACATTTTGAAAGAAAGCAGGTTCAATTCTAATTACATACAATGCTGCAAGCCAGACTAGAAGTAGTATTCTTCAGGAAGCTGCAAAAAATTATTGATGACATTAGTTTTCTAATTTCTGAAGTACTTCAACTTCTGTAAATGGTTTAGTTAAAAAATATTTTCTCTTCTCACAGAGCAAAAAACAATCAACAGTTATTTCCAACTGCTTCATTTCATTACATTCCTCTTCTGTCTGTGTGGGAAAAGCTTCCAAATGACCGTGGTAGAATTCAATATGGAAATATACTGTACACAGCACTGTAGGCCCTGACCCTCTCTCTGAGTTTCACTGCTTGTTAAATGGGAATGAACTATTTTTATACCAAAAACTTGGTATCTTAATAATGCTAACTGAGCATATATCTGGGGCTGGGGCACTAGTAAAGCTGAACTCTCTTTGGTTCATTCCATTAACCAGCACAGCTGTGGTCAGTGGCATCTTATAACACAGACCTGGCTTGATTTTCTTATAAAGGCTCATATAGTTTCATGGACCTAGAGATGGAGATGTGAATTTTGACACTGCCTTGCTTCTTCCACAGAAACTCTAAAGAGAAAAATGTCTTTTTTCAGTATTCTCAATTTAATAACTTCCTTCTAAGGGCCATTCAGCTTAATTAGCTGTAATCATACAGACATGAGACATACTGTCCATGCTAATGGCATTGTTTGCAAGTGAAAAAAAGGGCTATCTCAACAGGATGATTCATTTTTGTGATGATGAATAACTGTCTAAGCATGGCATGTCTCCGTTTCTTGTGTTGACTGTCCTACTGCTTTAGTTAAAAAATGGGTCCTGATGCTTAACTTCCTGATGGGTAAGGTTAAAAAGAGACAGTCTCATACTTTATCTATTTTAATATTACCTGCTTGGATGTCTTAAGGAAGAGGGTTTTGGGTTGGGCTTTTTTTGGCGGGGGAGGGGAGGAAGGCAGGGAAGACTGAGAATATCTCAGTAACACTTCTCAGGACATTGTAGATCCTAATTAGTGGAACTGTGTTGAAGGGAAGTTGAGTTTCGAATCTCTCTGCAGCTCACTGAGGCTTAATGTTGTTCCGTGAAAGAATAGGGAGAGGCACCTGATTTCTCAGGGAGAAGAAAATATAAACCTTTATATTAGGAAGAGTGCAGTGAGTGATTTATGTAGAGATGTTCTGCTAATGTTTCTGGTTTGCAGGTATTTTAGGCATTTGGATCTGGGAATTCAAGAAATTGTCTTCCTCTTTTGATCTCAGCTGAAAGGAAACCTTACTTTCATCTTTGAAAACCTGTCCTTTACCCTTGGGATGATTAGCTTTCCTCAGCCAGTCTTACTGAGTCATTGCCTCTTTCTCCAGTACCTTCTGTAGAACCTCATTTATAGCATTATTTTATTCTGGTGCTCATTTAAAAAATAATAAAAGAGATGCAATGGTGTTGGATCCTAGAAACTTTCCACTGGTCTGAAATTAATATGTAGGCAATGACTTAAGTAACTTTGTCCTTTCTGCATGTTGTGTCCTTTGACATTTGGAAAGGATCCAGCGATGCTTTGCCAATAATTTACTACAATTTACTGATTGATTAAAGTAAATCTTGTATTGTTGCTTTTTTCTGATGACTTAGATTTTATTATATAAATTTTCAAGTGCAGCAAGAAAAGTGCAGAAAGACAATGAAAGTATTGGCAGCAGCACAAATCTTAATAGTTTTCCATAGGTTGACAGCTGGGCCTTAATGGTTTAGGTAATAATAGCTAAACATTCATAGTCAAGGGAGAAATTAAATTGAAATGTGTATTTAAAGTGTGGTTGGATGCTTTAAAGGGAGACTTGTGTTGAAAAGAGCAAAGATGATGCATACAAGTGCTGATGCTTAAGCTCTGTGAGTGCCTGGATGGGTGCAAGGAATCTATTTTGAATGGTTGAAAACACTGCCCCTTGCTTGGAGGTTATCAGTGTTACCCAGTGGAGATGTGGTAACTGATTGTGAATGCTTTCCTATTCTGTTTCAATAAAAAAGTGAAGTACATTATACTCTTCACCACGATTTTATTTTATAGTTCAGTGGATTAAAATGGATGTGTGGTCAGTAGTTATGCCTCACATGAAGGGTAGCAACCTCTTAATCTCTTCCTGTGTCATTTATAACCACGCATTGAAAGGGTTTGGCAGCACAGAGTAAGGATACTTTCAATGTAATAGTCTCACATAAAAACCTCCAATATTAAAAAATCCCTATTTAAATAAAATCTACATTATTGCCAGATGTACAGCAACTGTAAACTTCAATTGTTATTAGGAACAGTATTTAAGAAGCCATATGGAGGTTTATGGGAATCAGCTGCTAGCAAACAAGTACATATGCTCCCAGTGCTGGTTGCCTCCTGATTTTTCACTTGTAATCAGGATACTGCACCAAATATAATATGAATTTTTTTCTCTAATCTGGAGCTTGAATCCTTCAATATCATGGAGCCATAAGTATATTTAACTTTTTTCCTGCAGATACCAACTCTTGGATCAGGAGCTGTAACTCCAAGTACTTAGGACTTAATCATTATCTTGAATGTTTTTTTGTGTTCTTACTATTCAAGGTATCCCTGAGAGTCTGTGGTATCAGGGAGACCAAGGCTGGGTGGTGTTTGAACTCCCCACTTTATTTCTCCCTAGGAGTTATCTGTTGGTCATTATAAAGCACTGTCAGTGTGTTTTACAGATGGGAGTCTATGTTATCAGGACAGAAACCCTACTGATTTCTGAGCAATTTATGTCTAAAACCATTGAGGAATTAGCTCAAAATCAATGAGATGTAGTCAGATAAATTTGTATCTAGCATGTTGGGGAGGGAGCCTTTAAACACAAGGACAAACACTCACCTTTATAGTTTAACCTTCAACCTGTAGCAGGAGAGAGTAGAGGTGACAGAGCAGCTGTTGGCTCCAATGCCTTGGACCATCAGTGCTCTTCATGTGTCATCTTGCCTGCATGGATGAATGCTCCCTCTTACCTTTTTTCAGCTGAGGGAGTAGGAGGAGTTTGAGGTAGCACCAAAGAACTTGGAATATCTTTTAAACTCTTCCAGTTTTGTTGCTCTGTATCAGTTTAAATTGAGGCTGGTGTGAGTGTAGGTTGTCCTTTTCTTTCTCTTCTCCAGCCAGTGCAAACCCAGCTACTCAAGCTGGCATTTCCTTTTGTAGATAGAGTAGTGCTGAATAAGTAGCAGCTCTGTTCTCAACAACATCTCTGATTAGGTGGAAATTTTCAATCTTGTTTTGAACCCTACATTTTGGAAAAGTCAGTTTTTCAGAGATATTCTGAAAAAAAAAACTAATCCCAAAACAACTCTCTGCATTTTTACTTAATGCTAGCTGTTAAATGAGTATTATAGAAACCATCAATAAGGGAGAATAATGTGAATGCACCAGGAAAAATAAGTGTTTTTTCCCATTTTTTGATAGGTGAAAGAAAAAAACAATTTGTTATGATAGAGATTACTATAATAACAGAAGTGAAATCTGTATTTTCATACATTTTAGCTTAGCTAAAATTGTTCTAGTGGGAGAAAGTAGCTGTATTATAGACAACATGTTCTATCCAAAGTTTTGTTTATTGAGTCGTTTATGATCTAGCAATATAGACCAATTTTGTCAGATCAACTTTTCCTTTAAGTAAAAAACATCCAAGTGGGACATGCAACTGTTTACATGAGGATGGCTAATAATCATATGAAGTTTTAAGACTAAAAGGGGGCACTTATATCACCTGCACCTGTATCACCTTTTACTCATTATATAAGGAAGTAGTGTGGGAACATACCATAGCTTATTTCAGTGTGAAATGGATTGAAAATGTCTTACAGAAATGCATTGTTCAAGAGCACAAAGGAAAAATGAAAACTATTCACCCAAAATAAGGTTTAGTGAGAAAAGTAAGCTGCTGGGAAATTGAAGTTACTTTTATCCAGATCCATTGTTGTACAGTGGGTTTTCCATTTATATTGCTATAACATTAAAATGACTTATTATTGGTAGAATAAAAGGTTTTCTAAGCTATCTGATTTCACCAAATCTAATGTCCTAAGGCAGCAGAGAACAGAAATTTTAATTCTGCTATTTTGTGGGTTTGTATATATGAAGTGTAAGGCAGCTCACACGTTCTTAATCGTTGTGTCCATAAAAGATCACCTGGCATTTCAAGTTGTATATGATTTTTGCAATAGCATCAACACATGCAAGTGAATCTTGGCAAGCCTTTTTGAAGGTTTCAATCATAAATTTTAACTCAAGTGGTGTGTTTAAATTTGGCCTCTTAGGTCTGTAATATTCTGCCAACACCTGGAGTTCCAGGTTGTGTGAGTGTTTTTCCAGTTGCAGGAATGATTCCAGGTCACATGCACAGCATTTAGGAAGATCAATACACTAAGCTTGCAATACAAAATGATCACTTAAAGAGCCCTTATGCTCATCAAAAAGCAAGTTAAAGTGAGGCCTTGTCTGCAAAGAGGCTGGCTATTGTTGAAATCTTACAATTCCAATGTAATTTAATCTGAAGAGTGGTGTGAAAGTTATTTTTCCTGCCTTAATGTGTCAGAAGGGAATAGAATTTAAAGCAACTTGATAATAACAACGAACACTTTCTTTTATTGCTTTTAAATAAAAATTTTAAAAAAGCTAATAATGGCAGGATAAAATAAAAATGGTACTAAAGCCAAACACAGTAATTTCTCAGTGCAGTAACATGGCTCTCACAACAGTCCTTAGAGAAAAACTGGAAGCTCATTCGGGATGAGGGTCTTGCTGCGATGGATAAAAAGCGAAGCCTCTTCCTGCCTGAAGATGAGAACCTACGGGAAAAAGGAGACTGGAGCCAGTTTACCTTATGGCAACAAGGTAAAGCATTCTGTATTTCTTCTCTTACCTCAAATTCAAAATCTCAGATTAACATAGTGTAATAAGGAGTAAACACAGCTTTTTCTAGAACTGTTTTTGTAATCAGTATGTACAGAGAAAGGGAACTGATAAAACAGTGTTTGGGACCTGTGTGACAATGAGCAGCAGTTCTTTATTCTAAACCATGTTGTCCTCAAATACCTCTAAGGGTCCCTTGAGCATGGTAACTGCTCAATGAGTGTGCTCCTCTTCTGGCAAGGCTGCCAACTCTTTACCTGGTAATGCATAGTACAGATGAGCCTGAGGGAAGATGGGGACCTGGGAGAAGGCAGATCCTCAGTTCTGTGTTGCCAGCTAGGGGAGCTCTGTCATTCAGACACAGTATGAGCAAAAGAATATGACTTTGATATGCCTGCTGCCCTGCCCCGAGCTGTGCACTGGGAGGCCCAACTCTTGGAATGACCTTAAATTCTTATACAACTCCACATATGAAAGAGTACAGTAAAATAGAATATTAAAAGCAATTTATATCAAAATATAATCTGGTGTTGAAATTTTATGATACTGGGGGCATTTTAAATCTTTTTTTTCCTATGCATCCACATTAGTGATTATAAGTTTAAAATAACACTTTTAAAATGGTAGAAAGCCTGCTGTTCACAAATAATGCAAAAGTAAAATGTGTAGGCTGCTGTGATATTACAACATGGAGGTACTTAGGTTGCACAGTCTGTAAAATGGGAATAGTAATATTTACCTTTCTCTCAGTGTCAGATCTTTGGCAGCTTTGTTGCTCTTCTGCAAAACAGGAAATGGAAACATTCATTCATTGCTCTTACCAATGCTCTATCCTTTATTTTCACTAGGAAGAAAAAATGAGAATGCTTGTAAAAGTGTTCCGAAAACATGCGCTTTATTGGAAAGATTCCCAGAAGCTACTGGCTGCAGAAGAGGGCAGGTACCTGCAAACTTCTTCATTTTTGCAAATTCATAATGCTGGGAGCAGGTGATTTTGAGGAATAGAGGGACATGTATAGAGGAATGCACAATTTTGGTGTATTTAATGATGCCTCAAGCACACAATAAACTTAACAATAAAAATATGCCCTATTTTAACTGTCAGCAAATACCCGGTGAAATATGTTAGCTGAAGCCTTTCTATAGACTCTTTAGTTGAGCCATTTTACCTTGATTCCTGGGAGCTCATGGTAGGTAAGTAGTTATTTGCCATGGGTCAGCCAATAAGTAATGCCTTACTAAACCTCAGCCTGAAGTGATCTGATCTGACTCACAGCCTAGCTTTGCTTTGAGCAGGAGGTTTGATTAGGTCCTTTCTAATCTGAGCTTTTCTTTTTTTTTCTGATCTGAACCTAACTTTGTTTCAAGTGCCTACAATGAGTGTTCAGCTGTCAGTTAACCTCACTTAATCATGCAGTAGACCTGTATGGGTCAATATAGTGGTTCTGCAGGACATAAGTTTTCATTGTTTTCCAAGTTATTATATTTTGTCTACAATGACTACGTGAGAATATCCTTCACATGGCAAAATTAAGGATGCAGAAGTTGAAAACCACAGTGCTAATGTAGCCCTAATTCAGACCCTTGAGTGTATGTGTTCATCTTTTTGACCAGTCCCTTGCTTTTGACGTGCAGAACTACACTGGGTGGCTACTGCTGTGGGAATGAACAAAGCTGTTGTTCGTGGATTGGTTGCAAGGGCTGGTTATAGTGAATATAACTGATGAGAAGTCATCACACTCAATGATGTGGCTTGTGGCTACAAGAAAACTGCTCTCAGTCACATCCAGAGCCAAAGTTGCTCTGTCCCTGGGAGCAGATTCTCTTTGAGAGCTACTGTTTTGTTCATCATTTCTTGGTGCCCTATGTGTTATCACCATGATATGGTTTGCAGAAATGTTGTATATTTACAGCTGTATCTGTAGTCACATGTTTTGAACATATCAATGTAAAATAATCTGAAAAGTTGTGCTCTAGAAGTCTAAAGTGTTACATCCACTATTATGAGATGCCTAGGGCAATTTTAGTTTTATGCTAGCCATGACTCAGATGTTACTGCTGAAATAAACTGAAAATATCAGCTGATCCCTATTCACATACGGAAGCACTGGTAAGCAATGGGAACAAACACAATCAGGAAATAAGGAATTCTGTGGTGGATTGACTATTTGGATGCTTTGGTCACCTCATGTGGTGACAAAGACAAAAGAAATGTAAAATAATCAACCACCTGCTCAGTGCTGCTGAGACACTGTATAGAACAACAGGAAGTAATCAAAATGATAACATTCTTCTTAAAAATAGCAGTAAACTAAAAGTATCACAGCTAGCTATTTTAATTCTGGACATTTCTTACATTGCAGCCATAGTACAACTCATTGGTAATTTGGAACAATTTATCTCTAGCACTTGAGCACAGCATGCAGATATAATTCACAGACATATCCAGGCTGATCTGCATGGGCAGATAATGTACATGACAGCAATCAATCTTCAGTGCTGGCATATTGGCATTACAGAAATTGTTTAGCTCAGATATTAGCAGGCATCCTGCACTGCCAGCTGTTTGCATTGCATTAGGGTCTAACACTTCATGGTGTAGCAGAGTTGGGTGGGAGGATCTGTGTTCACCACAGCCACTGGAGCTCATCACTTGCTGTCAAGAAACTGCCAGTAAGCTGAAACCTCAACTTAGAGGCACAAAAAAAAAAAACTCAGACAAGAGGCGCATGCTGTCTTCTGCTGGTTTTGTTAGCAGCTGGAGAGCATGCAACACCTTAATCTGTAAGATTTATCAAAACTTCTCTTGTCCCAGCCAAATGTGCAGATATCTCAGTTGAAAAGGTGCTTCTCATCACTGTCATGCGTTATTCACACTTCCTGTACCCTGAGTTATTGTAGAATGAATCAAAAAGGTTGAGGTGAGAAGGGACATCTGGAGATTACTTAGTCCAACCCCTTGCTCAAAGTATGATGAATTAGAGCAGGTTGCTGTGTCCGGGCAGGTTTTGAATGCCTCTAAGGATAGAGACTCTACAGCCTCTCTGGGCAATCTGTTCCTCTGTACAGCGAAAAAAGTGTTTCCTTATGCTTAAATGGCATTTCCTGTATTTCAATCTGTGTCCATTGCCTCTTTGCATTTCCCTGGATGCCATTGAGAAGAGCCTGCCTCTGCCTTCTTCACTCCTCTCATCAGGTATTTATATGCATTGATAAGATCCTTCCTTGAACCTTTTGTTCTCCAGGCTGAACAGTCCCAACTACCTCAGCTTCCCCTTGTGTGTTAGATTCTCCCATCCCTTAATCCCCTTTACAGCCCTTCACCTGCTCCAGTGTGTCCATGTCTCTCTCACAGCAGGTAGCACAGAACTGGGTCCAACATTTAAGACGTCTCACCAGCTCTGAGGGGAAGGATAACCCTCAACAGGCTGCCAGAGCTCTCTATAATGCAGCCCTGGGAGCTGTTGGTGGCTTTGCTGCAATGCTGGCTCCTGTTTAATTTGGGCACTTTGAGGGCCCCTCATAAGGACCCCACAGTCTTTTTCTAGGAAGTTGCTTTTTAAATGCCAGGTTTCAATCTTCTTCACTGGGAACTTATCTAGGTTCTATTTCCTCACTTTGTTGATTAGGATATTTATGATATACTGTTCCAAACTTAATGCTGAGAGAAACAGTATCCACCAAGCTAGAAACCTCACCATAGAAAACTGGTAAAGCAGAGAATCCCCTTCATAAACCCATACTGACTACACCCAGGTGCATTCTTTTCCTTCATGTATTTGTAAATTCTTTCTAGGTTTACTTTATCCATCATCTTTCCAAGGGTTGAGGTGAGGCTGACTAGACAGTAGCTCCTCAGACCATCCTACTTGCCCTTTTTGAAGATAGGAACATTTCCTTTCTACCAGTTCTCAGGGACCTCTCCTGGTAGCAGTAACCTTTCACAGACTGCGTGGATAATGTATGGATTCACACCATCCATTTCCCTCAGCCTCATGGGTGGATCCCATCAGGACCCATGAAACAGGTTGTTGAGTTTGTTTAAATGTTCCCTAATCTGATCCTGATCCACAGAAGATCAATCATTAGTGCTCCAGTCTGTTTCACTGGTCTCAGGTGCCTGGCACTTCTGAATGTCAGTCATACCCATAAAGATTGAAGCAAAGAAGACGTGTAGTGCCTCAGCCTTTTCCATGTCCTTCATCATCAGATATTCTGTCACGTTTAGTAGCTGGGCATGTTTTCCCTAGACTTCCTTTTATTGCTGAGTTATTTGTAGGAATCTCTCCTCTTACCCTTCAATTCTATCTCCAGATTCAGCACCAGGAGAGCTTTGACTTTCCTAATTCATCCCTGCCTGTGCAGAGAGTGTCTCTACAGTCTTCCTGGGTGTCCTGACCCTGCTTCTACCTCCTCTATGCTTCCTTTTTGTGTTTCATTTTTTTCTGAGTTGCCTTGCTTCCTGCACATAGGAATTATTGAGTTTGGACAAGGTGCTACTTAAAAATCAACCAGCTGTCCTAGACCCCTCTTTTCTCATGGGATTTTTCCCAACAGATCCCTGAGTAAGACCAAATCTTCTCTCCTGAAGCTGTGGGTAGTAATTCTGCTTTTTTACTTTCTGCATCCTCTCATGATCTTGAACTCCACCTTCTCATGGTTGCTACAGCCAAGGCTGACAGTGACCTCCACAGACATGGCATCTGAGAGGAGCTGGCCAGTCTGATGAAGACAAGTTTTGTGTCTCCTATTGTCCATCTTTTTAAGTCTTTCCATAGGAAAGAAGGTATTTTTTTCTGACTGTAGACAGAAGATAATTATTTTCAGCTTGAAATGTGAATACTGGTTATTTTAAGCAAAATTAAAACTATGTACTTCCACACACAAACACTCCCCTGCTTTCACACACACACCACAAGACATATGTTTTGTAATATTAAATGCCTTTAGGATATGAGGGAGAATTGCTGCTGAAACTCAAACAAAAGATGGCATTACACTTTTCACCCATCACCAGGGATGAGACTAAATGAAGTCCTAACTCCCAGCAGCATGGTTGAGAAACGGAATGTGTTGAAAATTGTACCTTTCTCTTCTTGCAGATCAAATATTCTATCATGCACCCAGGGACTCACGTCTGGCCCCACACAGGGCCCACCAACTGTCGGCTGAGGATGCATTTGGGCTTGGTGATCCCTAAGGAAGGCTGCAGGATACGGTGTGCCCAAGAGGACAGGTATGCTTGCAATGTTGGGTTTTTTTACTGTTTTAAGGGGAGGTGGGTTGCTTGCTTGCTTGGTTTTTTTTTTGTTTTTTTTTTTTCACTTTCCTCAAGACTGAAGAAGGGATGGGACTGCATGTAGTTAAAAAAAGAACAAAAAGGGGTTGTTTTGATGACCAGGATGTGTAATATATTTCATTAAACAGACAGTTTGCACTCTGATGTCGCCCTGATTTTCTCAAGTTTCTGAGCCTTCTGATGTTTGCATTCTTTGCACAAACTTTCTCATGCACTTTAGGTAAATAACTTATTGTTTTGCATTCCTTTATGGAGGACAAGCAACCTAACAGACAGGTTGCCCAGTGACATTGAGGAGGTGGCACTGTAACCCTCCAATGACACTGGGATTTTAGAAAGATATATATATGGAGTCAGATGTTTTAATAAAAAGTTTTTTCAGTTTGCTACCACCAGAGCTGCTCCGTGTCGTTCTTGTGTCGCCTCCCGGGACGGGGGTGACACTCTGACTCATGGTACAAACTTATAAATATCAGTTCTGAAACAGTGCCAGGAGAACTTTTTGGGACAAACTTGCTCTTCTCTGCTATGGCTTGGAAAATACAGTGGGTTTGGTCAATAGGGTCTCTGTTTACTTTTACAATGCCAGCCTAATATTGCTGCAAACAGAGTTCCTGTATTTGTTTTGATTTTGGAGAGATGTAGAATTTGTTGCTTCTTTGGCAGAAGATGACTAAGATATACCTACATTTTCACTGCTGTGACAGAATACCATGGTACTTCTGACAGAAGCCTCCATTTTAGTTTGTATTTTTTGTTATAATTCAGTTAAAATATTCCGGTTGAAGTTGATCTCAGGATAAAGGCATCTATGAAGTTTTAGGCCCAATGAATTACTCAGGTGCCAATATTTTTAAAAAGTGTGCTTTAACTGAAATTTCTTACCCATTAGGGAAAAATTATACTGAATTTCAAGTCAGTTTTATCTCCGTTTGCTCAATCCAAGATGAAATTAAATATTTCATTATACATTATACATTTACAATCAGGGCATATACTCCACTTAGAAAGATGGGAAAATGTGCTATGTTTTTTGTATTATATTATTAAACACAGAAAGAAAAATGTAGTGTTAACTATATTGCTTATTGCTTACAGCTAAATTTGTTGAGACTTAAGAGAAGTTCTCATGATGCTTAATATCTGAATATATATTTTGAAAGATTCTGCAGTTTCTGAGGGCAACAAGTGTTTATTTTGAATTATTTTCAATGTAATAATGTAATTAATGGTAGAAATATAATTGATTTGATGTTGAGAAATGAAATACTTCTCCTGTCTGCATGACAGCAATACATAGCAAAGGAGGTTTTTTTGATAACATTTGAAAACAACCACAACCCTAAATCTTTGGAATTTATGAGGATAGAAGTATCCAGTTGTTAATAACAAAAAATGTTACTATCTACTATCCTCTCCTGCCAACATATAACTTATAGTCAGTGTTACAACCTATACTACCTCCATCTAGGAAGTGACAGACATTTTTCTCCAGCATTCCAATTAAATATCCAAAACAAGTTGGGTGGAGGGAGAGGTAGCTTATTGCCTTAGAGGACTGATGCAGAGGCGTGGAATCTTTTTGCTTTAGGACATTGATGTGAGTTCAGATTAGTGGTGACTGCATGGCATTTCCATTAGGTGGCTGTGAACAAAATAGTGGTGTTTACCATTTAGCTGGTGTGAACAAAATAGTGGTTTTGCTCTGCTGCCAAGAGAGCAGGTGTCCACAGCTCACCACCTGTTATAAGGCTGGGACCCTTCTTTGTCCTAACCTGGACAGAGGGGATAATGCTGTGGAGAATGAACTTAACTACCTCCTTGGTAGCAACACTCCCTCAAAGTCAAGAGCAGAAAAATGCCTGTTGCTGCAGACAGAACATAGAGCATGTCAGTGTCCAGGTTCCAGAAGCTGGGTCAATCCTATGCATCAGACATATTCATTTCACATGTAAAACACTCATAGGCTGACTGCAACTTCTGCTGAAATATGTTAAGATCAGTTGCTTACAGCAAGAGCTGTACATTCAGAAACAAAGGCAAGATTTTCCCTGGAAGCACTCAAAGTGTGTCTACTGCTGGCAGTGGAAAGGCTTTCATATATCCTTCTCCTGTGGCAGAGGGGGTGTGTGAACTACTGGCAAAGGGAATGGTGCCAGGAGGAAGACTTAGCCTGAGCAATTCCCATTCCTTTCCTCCTGATGGTTCAGAGCAGTGGTAAACTGGTGGTTTCCAGTAGGAGAGCTGGCTGGAAGAGGAAGGTTAGAATCATGCCTTTTGTGGCCTCCTGTGCCCCTGCTGTGTGCGTGAGAGAGAGAACAGAAACAATGAGAATTTCATGCTTGGTTACCTCTGTGTCACCCAGCGTGGTTGTTTAGAGGGTTACAATGCAACTCATCATTTGATGGACAGGCAAATCAGCGCTATCTAGTGCAGTGTGTTACTCCTTCATTTGCAGAAGAGCTTTTTGCAGCTGTTTGCAGTTGCTGTACCTTGCAGTTGAGGGCCACAAAGATGATCAGAGGGCTGAAACACCTCTGCTGTGAGGAAAGGCCAAGAGAGCTGGGGTTTGGCTTTGAGGAGAAAAGGGTCCAGAGAGACTTCATGATAGCCTTTAAGTACTTGAAGGGAGCTTTTAGGAAAGACTGGGACAGTTTGTATCAGATAGGTTGCAACAGGACAAGGGGTAATGCTTTAAAACTGAAAGAGGGTCAGTTTAGTAAGGGAGAAGTGTTTTATATAGAGAGTGGTGAGACACTGGAACAGGTCACCCACAGGAATTATAGATGTTTCATCCCTGGAAACATTCAAGGTCAGGCTAGACAGGGCTTTGAGCAACCTGATTGAGTTGAAGATGTCCTTGCTCTTTGGAGGTTTTGCCTTTAAGGATTCTTTCAACCCAAACTATTATGATTCTATGTTTCTTATTCTGTATAGCATTGATAATTTTAGGTCACTTGGTGATTTGTCTCTCACACTTGGCCATTTTGAAGTCCCAGCACTGTAAAGTGCAGAGTATAATGCACAAAAGTGGTAGGTAAGTAATATCTAGTTATCATAATCCAGCATCGCTATCAAGGTAACATTATGTTGAAAGGAAGGTGAAGGTAGAGCCATTGTGCAGGAGCCAGTCTGAGATCTCACCTTTAACAGGTGACACTAGAGCTGATATGGAAAATTATCTGGAAACTACCCCAAAGTGGCTCAGCACCAGACCAGAACAATATGGTCCCTGTGTTACCACTGAGAAGTGTTTCTCACACCATCAGGCTTCTAGAAAATATTTATTTGCATGCTAATAGTGGGGTTTGTAGCCTTTTCAAAAGGGGCTAATAGTCCCGTCAGCTTTATGACTTTTTCTTTGTTGTGCAAAACAGCCGATCCCATTATGATGCAAATTATAGATCCTGGGGTTTAACCTCTGAAGCTACTTCATCTGGGTGCCTGAGTTTTTATTGTCCTTAACTGAGTTGCACTTTCAGGCTACTTAAAGCAGTTCTTTTCAGGCTTGATTTAATTAAAAAAAAAAAACAAAAAAACAAAAAAAACAAAAAACTAGAAACAAATAAAACCTAAAAAACCCCTAAACCAACCGAAAACCCAGCTACTCTCCCCAACAAGAAAAACAACACTTGATCTCAATTGCTCCAGGCAAAGCAAAACCAAATCCCCCAAAGCTCTGCACCAAACACTCCTGGTGCTGCCTCCCCAAAAAAACCTACTCAAACCCACGCAAAATCAACTCCCAAAAAAAGAAAAAAAACTCAAAGAAAAAAAAAAAAAAAAACTCCAAAAAATAAACCAACCCCAAAAATCAAAACAAACCAATTATACAACCTAAAGTCTGCTTGATTTTTTTTATCACATCATAGTGTTGACAACACTTTATTCCCGTGGACTTTAATAAAACCAGTGTAACTTTAGTGTGGTACCAGTAACTCAGGGTCTGTGTGACATACAACATTTTCATTACCAGATAACTGATGTGGTAGCAAAAATCCCCACATGATCATATTTGAAACCTGCAAACGGCTGTTTATCTGGGCCTTTAAGGCATGTGCAAGTCAGTGTGAATTTTTTTTTACTATGTTATGCTTTATTTTTTTTAAATTATGTTTGGCTGTTTATTTCAATTGATCCTATTTCAATTATTCTTCAGAACCTTACAGCACAACCCCATAAATTTTGATGGTTACTTTTTCCTTTTGCTGAATTAAAAACATGAAGATGAATTGGAACCTAGTATGAATCTAGTTTCCACCCTGTTTTTGAAAAAAGAAAATGGTTTTCTCTGTAAATGAATACAGCTGAATGAGCTTAAGCAATGCATTTCCATCTTTGATGGCAAGGCCTTTGTTTCTTTACCATTGTTACTGTTCATAGTGCTTACTTCCCTCTGAGGGCATCCATCCTCTTGGATTGCTTCAGCTCCTGTGGGATCCTGTTAAAAAAAATTGAGTGTGTGTTCATGGTAGAGTGGCTTTAGGAAGGAATGTTTCTTTGACCTTTGTTACCTTGACTGTTATTCATCCAGTCTCACCTGGAGGTGTATAACCAGGTGTTAAACTTCTCTTCAAAATTATGAATCCAGGTCTCAGCAGGCTGGAGAAGCTGCCAGCTGAAACGTGATGAAGTTCAACAAAGGCAAAAGCAAAGCCCTGCAGCTGAAAACAGATAAACACCTTGCAGCTGTAGTGGCTGGGTGATGAGTGCCTAGAAAACAGCTTTGCAGAAAAGGGCTGAAGGACCCTAGGGGCCACGTTGAACATGACTTATAATCTTCTTTTGTATTGATGAAGTCTAGCTGTGTACTGAACTGTGTTAGTAAATTTGTAGGAAACAGTTTGAACAGTACAATTCTTTACTCTCTCTTCTGCATTCAAGACACTGTCTCTGTGTCCAGTTTGGGATACTTTAGTACAAAAAAAAGTCATTGATAAACTAGAGAGACTTCAGTGGAGGATGGATAAGATGATTAGGAGGAGAAACTCAACAAACTGGTTTGGAGTCTGGATACCAGAGCCTATAGAGTAGCCTAGTTACTGTCTTAACTGCTAATGGGTGACTGTGAGGAAGACAGAGCCAGACTCTTTTCAGAGAGGTGCAGTTGTGGAATGAGAGGTAATGAACACAAGGTACAGTGAAGGAACTTTCATCTAGGTAAAGGGGAGTTTTTACAGTAAGATGGTAGAGTGCCCGTGTTTGCAGATATCTCAGGCTTTTCACTAGTGGATTTTTTAACATTTCATCTAACCGCAAAGTTTGATCTAACTTTGCAGTGAGTCCTTCTGTGAGCAGAGGCTTGAACTACATCATCTTCCAAAGGCATTGTTCTGATTTTTAGAAAAAGCAAATTGATTTGAATTAATTTCTTTTTGAACCATATGACCATGTTACTAGTCATTCCCTCCGTTTCCATCACTTATGTATATCACTGATGTATCTGATTAGAAATGAAGAAAAATGGATTATCACACCAGTACTATTCCCACTCCCTTCTTAGTGTACTCAAGTTATTAAAAGTATAATAAATAACATATATCATAAATATCTGAATGTGTTTGTGAGCATAACTGTGCAGAATGAGGGGGAAGGATCCCTCAATAATATGAAGGTCCATTAGACTGAACTTTCTATAGTTTCTTTAAAGCTCCCATGCTCCAGTCTCTCTGGATTAGGCAGTGAAATCTTGACTACACAATCTGTACTGTTTAAATCTTTCTGTATGTCAAAGAGCATCTTCAGAGCTGATCTACAGCTTACCTGCTCCATGGCACTTCAAATACCACACTAAATGTATGTTCTTTTTTATTTTACAGAGACTGGGAAGAAGGGAAAGTTCTTATTTTTGATGACTCTTTCGAACATGAAGTATGGCAGGATGCTGAAAGTTATCGCCTGATATTCATTGTGGATGTGTGGCACCCTGAGTTAACAGCTCAACAGAGACGTACCCTTCCTGCTATTTAGGGGATTTCCTCTGATGTGTGGAGCAGAGGAGTATTAACTCCTTTGGAGTATGAAAATAGGATTAATTTGTCCAGCATACAAAGTATACATGCATTTTAAGGGTAAGAAAAGATAAGGATGACATTCTACAATCAGAGTGGACTTGGTTTAAAAGAAAAAAGAAGCCATGTTTTGTTTCATACTGATACAGCACTGATGTGTATTGTTTTTCTGGCTGCAAGCTGAAAACACAAGTCTTGTCAGCCAAAAAGCAATAGATCTGGATTTTCAAACTGAGGAATGTGCAGATGTTTTTGCCATGCCTGTATTTTCTTTACAAAACCAGTCGGTCAGTCACCTGCTTGACTATGTTCAGGCACATGATTTATGATTTTACATCTAGGGAATACTTCCTGGCCTTCTGGGAAGCAACATGTAAGATATTTGCAAACATATGCACACAACTGACCTTGAAAATCAGTATGCAGGTGTAATGTTAGCTGCTTTAGGCATAGAACATGTCCCTATGTTATCACTGTAGATAATGTGAATGGATTATGTATGTTTTGTACTTTTTCTACCTGAGTAACTGTATTTTTCTAGCTTAATTATGAACAAATCTTCTTTAATTAACCACTATTTTTTAAAAAGGTGATATATATATACAAGTGCATCTCTAGCTATCAGCAGAAGGAAAACACTATCTATGAACATATTTCATTTTTGCCAAGTGTGGCCTTCTTTTGCCTTCCTGGAAATGTAAACAGAAACTTGCATAATAGCTGCCTAGTGAAGCTTTGTTCTTCTAAAACGGAATAGTTCTCTTAGTTAGCAGGTGACCTTCAGTTTGATAATGTGATTTTGAAAAATGTTGAGCAAATCTGACATTTTTAGGCTCAGATCTTAAAGTACTTGACCGTTCTTAGGATTATATGGTGAGCTGCTGTTTCTCCTATCATTACAAAAGCTTCTGCTGTGATATCCTTTCTCTACCCACCGAGGGTCTGGGGCCCCTCCTTCCAGGGGCTCCTCCTTGGCTGCCCTTGGGTGATCATTCAGCAGAAAAAAAAAATATATGAAGAATTTCTTGTGCTTTGGGCAGAAGGACAAGGTCCATCTTGGCTTCCTGCCAGAATGCAGAGCAGATGAAGACCTTCAAGTTATTACCTTGTATTAGCTTCCACTGCCAGCATCCTACAGAGTGCTAGAATGATCCTCTAATTGACCTAATGCTGTTTTCCTTGTTTTGAAATGTGTAACATAATGCTGAAGTAGTCTGATCCTAGTACTGTTTACAGTGTACTCTGATTTTGCCATACAAAATTTACTATATGATAAAAAGGTCTATTTTCAAGAAAGAAAACGAGTTTGGTGTTTAAGCAGTTGGCAGATCTTTTGGGTCTGTACTGTTTAATGGGAGCTGGAGTGTGCAGGACCCTCCACTTTTAACTTCTAAAAACACTATGAGGAGAGAGAGAGAGAGCAAAGGATCCTCTGGGTATCATTGCTGAGGGTTGTGAGTGACAAACACTAAGCAAGGAGGCACTGAGATTACTTATTCTCCGCAGCTTTCTTGTCCAAAAGACACGGAACAGTTTTATTTGTGCAGTACTCAGTGGTTTATTACTGCAGAGTTTACATCGTGGCATTGGAGTATCGTGACCTGAATGTCACATTTGCTGAAGCAAACTGCAGATAAGAGCTTTGCATTCCCATAAACTGAATGCTTCTCAGATTCTTGTATTTTGCTAGGTCATTAAATCTTCTAATGCCATATAACACATGGTGACTGCACCATAAATTAGTGTGAACAGTTTCTGGAAGTGTGCACTTTAATTTCCTTTTTTGAATATTAAACTGATAAAGCCTGTCTTATCAAGAGTCACTTTTAGACAGCTAAGATAATTAGGTTTTAACATGTTGTCCATATCAAAAATAATAATGAAACTATACACAATGTAGAAGAAAGTAACAGTTCTCAGTTAATAATAATGAAAAACTGTAACGATTTATAAGTTTCACATAATATAAAAATGCTTTTGGAGATCATTTGGAGAATCATGCAAAACTGGAAATAAGGTACTTATTGTGGGGGGTAAAAGAGTAAAAATGGTTTTTAAATATCCTGTTAGCTGTCAAGTCAGAGCCTACATTTATATATTTTTTAAGTGATCAAGCAGTACAAATTATAACGTAATTCTCTGAAATAAAGACAGTGTGTGTAATGAAAAAAAATTAAGAACTTTTTAAACAAAAATTGATGGTTTAGGAATATTTTTATTAAAATTGCATTTTAGTTTCCATAGCTCAGAGTAAAAGCTAAAGGAGTGGTAAAAGCTTTGGAACTTTATTTATGAAAATCCATGCCATCCTTCAGATTATTTCATTGTTCCTTTTTTAGGCTCATACTTTATCTTGTCCAAGTGCAATTGGCGAATAGATAAAATTGGCAAATATCTGTTTGTAAAGTAATCTCCCCAAGATGTGTGTGTGCCAGAGCAGCACTGTTTATTAGATTGTGTAGTGATACATTGGTCATTTAAAAATCTTAAGTGTCTCAAATAGGACAAGGTGTTCCTGCAACACTGAAGGGAATCTCTTCTATGCCCACCTGTCAGGGAGCAAAGAGTGAATAATTTTGTTAGGTACAGTTACTGGATTAGCTCTGTACATGGGGAGGGAAATTCTGCAGTGAATTATTGGCATCTTGTTTTAGGAGTTCCTTTTTGCCAAGTGATATTCTGCCTTGAAAAGGCTTTTCACCATTGGAAATGCCAAGGGAAAAAGTGAATGGAAGTGGTTTTTTTCAATGGAAATCCATTGCAATTTGCCCTTTTTTTGTTTGTTTGTTTGTTAAATTTATTTGCAGAAGGAAATGGCAGACAAGGGCAATATAGTTTGTAACACAGTATGTACTCATCACAATGTTCCTCCCTGCCTGTTGTTACCTTGCTTGCACAGAATCTGTGTAAGAGCCTACGGTTAAATGCAGGCTTCATACAGTTATATACAAGGTATCATATGTATTTATTCATATCACAGTTAAAGAAAGTAAATCATTTATCCTTTGTGAGGTTTGATACTCAAGGACTAGATTTCAGTGGTACTTGCACTTCTTGGGCAGGACAAGACCCACTGTAGTGAACAGTGATTGTAACAGATCATCACAGAGATTCAATGGCAGTGGGGGTAAGTGTATTAACAGAGAAAAATCACAAACCAAAGTATTTCTTCCTCAATGCTGCAGTGTAATAGCAAATGTCTGTCTATTTTTGTCTCTTTGGGTTTTTACTTTCTGCTTTAAGCACATTCTCTTTGACAAATCCAAATGCCTTTTAGTCTCTGTGAGCCCAGGGAAGAGAAAGGAGCTGCTACCAGAACTGACATCCTGCTTTCCTGTAATAGGTGGTGATGATGTCAGATGGGGGGAAATGTAAGAAACTCCAAAGATAAATGGGCTCAGTCATCTTATTTTTTTTAATGTTCCTGCAAGCTTCTGTTTCTTTTTCTGACTCCTGTGTTGCCTTGCTGGGACCATCCACAACCTCAAAGACTGGCTTTCTGTCATGGAGGCCAGGCTTTGTATCAATGCTATGTTGCTGCAGTAAGAGGTTAGTCTGAGTGAGGTTATTCTGTACAAAAACTAGTGGGTAAATCCCAGGTGTGTTGATAGGATCTGGCAGGATGTCCTTTCTGCCCTGTGCAGGCATAAAATGTTGTTGTAGATAAAGGCAGTATTTTGCTAGTCCATCTGTTAGGGCTGGCCATGTCCACTTGAACTATATCATCACTTCAGCCTAACACTTCAGAATTCAGTGGGTGTTCCAGTGCACATTAAAAGCCTTTATGCCTTGTGTTATCATCTCATTTTTTTATGTATGGTTTACACTGCTGCCTTTGATATATTGTTGCCAACTGCTTGTTCTAGTAAATTGTCAATGTATGGTAATTTAATTGAAGATTTAAAGTGTGTACAGTGATTGTAACTGTTTTAAGAAATAAAGTCACTGCACATGCAATTTGATAACGATTGTTCTTTTATTTCTTTAATCCGGTTTCCATTTCAATGAAGGGATGGTACTCTCTTTGCAGCTAGAGCAAACAGAGATATAACAAACTGATCTTTGGCATTTCAGTTCTTTTATTCTTCAACATTTCCTTCTAGCAGAAACTTGTACTGAACAATTAATTCTAAGTTTTCCTTTTTCATTTTAACCATGGCCCTCATCTGCAATCAGCATACTTTTCTGGCTACACTTTTCCCTGACTACAGGAGGGAAGTGGGTAAATGGCTCTGCAGAGCTTTCTTTTGCTGTTGTGACCTAAAGGAAACAATCTGGAATGAATCATTAATCACTGCTGAATTTGTCCAGTGTGTCTCCCTGGAACCACCCCCTTCACACATGCACACGCACATGTCTTACAGGCTCCTAAATTGCCTGTGGAAATTTTAATCATTATTAAAATAAAATAATTGCATTTCAAATTGTGTGTGTCTGCTGCCCACACAGCTCATTCCACTTAGCTGGCAGTTTTAGAAGGGCTTCAAAAGTTAAGAACAATTTTTGCTAGATACTGAAATGTGACCCCTGTATAAGCTGCATGGATGAGGCAGTCACAAAGTGTCATGTTGAATGGCATTATGCTGGCACTGGGCTTCTTTTTTAAATGCAAAATCCTTCTGTTAAACTCAAGTACTCTATAGATGCTGATGATCCTGCCCTCTAATCCAGATTACACTTGCTGATTACAACTGTAAAGTCTGAGATGCTTTTCTTTAAAACTCTTACAATCTTCACTTCTATAAAATGAACATCCCTGATGGAGTCTTCAGGAACACTGTTAACACACCCTGGTTTCTTTAAACAGAGAATGCAGTCCCACCATTTCCAATATTTTAATGTCACAAGTCAAAGAGAGAAAAAAAAAAAAAGAAATCCAATTCTTTGTTTATGGACAGACTGCTGTGTCAGTAGAAGTTTCTCAGTTCCTGTTCAGCAGGGACAGATGGCTGGTGACAGTTGTTTCTCGGTCAGGGAACACGAAGGACTTGTTCTCAAGCGAAAGGCGTGTGTGCTGCGTGTGTCTGTGTGTGGTGTGCTCCGTGGGTTCTGCTGTGGTGGAGGCCTGTTCATGGATCTCCGTGGGGCTCGTGGGAGCTCAGTCCAGAGCCAGCAGCGGCTGGGTGTTCTCACTTTCCCCCTGGTCTTCGTGTTTCAGCGTGCCGGCTTCCACCACAGACTGGGACCTGAATGCAGAAAAACACACGTGATAGCAATGACTGCTGCAGAAGCACTCATCCCCCTGGGGTCCCCGTGCTCCTTTTCATGATCTTTGCTTTAGTCCATTTTCATCTTTATGGCTTTTTAATTCTTTTCTGTGGAAAGCGTAAGGCATTCAGGAAACACTCCTTTAAATAAAAGCAGGGAAGGGAGTTGTTGAGGATCTCAAATGCTTTCAAAATATTTAGTGCTTACCTACTATCCTTAGTGCTGAACGTGCTCAGCAACTTAAAGACCTGGGCCTGCAATACCATGAGGTCTGTTGGTGCTCAGTGTCTTCCTAGGCAAAGCTACATGTACAACTGCTCACTGGAAAGAAAAGTCATTTACACAGGTGCTTGCAGGAGTGAGTCACAGCTTGTGCTTGTTGCAAATTGTGAGAAATACAAGTAAATCACATTTTCCTGATGTAGGGCTTTATGGGGCACAGCTTCCATGAGGTACCCAAGACCAATAAAGAAGACAGGGTTAATATGATGGTGAGGTAGCTTCTGGTGTGCCCAGTCTTGCAGTTTATCTCCCTGTCTACACCCTTGAAGGATAACTTTACTCAGGGTTAAGTCAATTTAAAATTCATTTCTGTCTTCAAGGTGGGAAGCGTAGTTTATACTTTGTTATTAATGGATTAAAAAAATTCCAACACGTAAAAAATGAGTAAACACTAAAGAAAGAGGAACATCATGATTTCTTGCAGTAACAAAAGCTGAATAGGATCAAAATTGTGGGAAAATTCAAGACTATTTAGTTTTCTGAGGTCTGTATGCTGTAATGTTTGCTTGTTGAGCTTTGGAAGGAGGATCTGAGGAATTTATTGTTACAGAAATTTGTTATCCTCCATTTTCTCTGTTTTGGGCTAGAAGTTGCTTCCCAATTGGAGGAGACAATGAGCTTCAGAGCAAGATCTCTGAGTGAATGTGGAACTTTTAGAAAGGGAACCTTTTCTTAAATGGGGATAGAGTCATCCAGACCAGGCATTCACATAGTGAATATTATTGTTATAAAAAGCCAGTTTTCTCATGGATAGCTTTTAGAATTAGGAGTAGCTGCCATTCCATACATGATGCATTTGTAGTTCCCAATTGTTCATTTATGCTTTAGCTATTTTGTGAGATTAGATGTCACCTCTCTTTTGATAAGAATCCTTAATAAATTACATCCTTTGGTACTGCAGGACTGAATATCGTGACTGTGAATAACTTGTATGATAATTATTCCTATTCTTATGCCTGGAGCTTTCATTAAAGCCTAATAAAAAAAAATTCATTTAAAAAAAATCTCCAAAGAAGGATAGCAAGAACTGGATGCTCAATGGGAAGACTTTATGCCATAATTTTCAGAGAAATTATGTTTGCCCAAATGTTTTCACTGCGTATTTTTTACAGATATGTGACATGAATAGTGATTTATGATTGCATTTTAATATAGAAAAGCAACTGATTTGGGAGATTATGCTAAATGGCAATTTACATATTTCTAGTATGAGGCAGCAAAAAATAATCACGTGGCTTTCACACTGTTACGAAATGGATTGAAATCACATTACCAGGTTTTTATTTTCTTTTTGACTACCAAATTAAATTATTATTAAATAGTACCTGATTAATACTCATCACCAGTGTATTGTTTCTGCCTGATCCACTGCTCTTCAATGGATATACAAAGCTGTGTATCCTTTGCAGCATTTCCCAGCACACAGCTGAAAGTTTCTGCTCTAAGTCAACTGGGAAAAATGTGAATTTTTTTTCTTTTGTGATCACTGCTGATCATCTCCGCTCTCATCTTATTACCCACTCAAAAAGTCTTTCATTCTGTAACAGCAAGATACCAGCTTTTCCACCATACTGGTACTTGGATGCACATCACCTTGGGAGCAACATAATCCCAAATTCTGTGTTCAGGTCTTATGCTGTTTCTTTTTATACAGTAACAAAACATCCAGAGCACTGAGTAAATGTGTTGTAACCCACATGACCTCCAAATTCCAAAAGCCAAATTATTCAAATGCTATGCCCAGCCCTTCTGAATAATGTGGAGAGGGATCCAACTGAGATTTTGTAT
This sequence comes from Peucedramus taeniatus, assembly GCA_013400575.1. Lineage (NCBI taxonomy): Eukaryota > Metazoa > Chordata > Aves > Passeriformes > Fringillidae > Peucedramus > Peucedramus taeniatus. The sequence continues at coordinate 25,518 of WBNO01021845.1, forward strand.
CTACCAAGCTCTGCAACAACAATTTCTTTTCTGTTTCTGCTAAAAGCTGCTTAGATTACTGTCCTAAAATAAGCAATTCTTATATCTATCTGTAGGGCACAGTCATGGTTTGAACAACCATTGCTACTTTCTAAGACACCAAAAAAAAAGGATTTGTGTTTGGATTTCCATTTTCCAAATACATTGGGGGTTTCTTTGCTGAGAAGTGTTTCCAGTTTTTTAAACTTACTTTTTATGCAGAAAATCAAAAAAATCCGTCAATTCTGAAAAAGATTCCAAAATATTTTTTTCATATTCTTCAGTTAGGGTAAGTACTGAAGATGTAGATGGTCAGGTAAGGATTTTGACAATATGAGTCAATGCAGCTCACAATCTAATGTAATAACTTAGCATGAGAGATATATTTCACTGGCCTAAAACATCCTGAATGCATTCTATAGCTACACTTTATTTAGTGATAGAGAAAAGATAATTTGCAGTAGGCCACTGTTGCTGAAAGCATTTTCAACTGACCAGTAACTGTAGAATCACAGAATATGTTGAGTTGGAAGTGACCCATCAGGATCAAGTCCAACCCCTGGCCCTGCACAGCACCATCCCCAGGAGTCATACCCTGTGCCTGAGAGCATTGTCCAAATGCTTCTTGAGCTCTGGGAGGCTGGTGCTGTGACCACTTCCCTGGGGAGCCTGTTCCAGTGCCCAGCCACCCTCTGGGTGAAAAATATTTTCCTGATATCCAAAATAAACCTCCCCTGACTCAGCTTCATGCCATTTCCTCAGGTACTGTCACTGGTTAGGAGAGTAAAGATATAGTAAAGATACCTGCCCTTTCACTTCCCTTCATAGGGATGCTGGAGACCACAATGAGGTCTCCCCATCTCCTCCAGGCTGAAAAACCAAGTGACCTCAGTTGGTCCTCATGTAGCTTCCTGTCCTGTCCCTTCACCATCCTCGTTCCTCCTTTGGACACTCATTAATACCTTAATGGCTTTATATTGTGGTACCCTAAACTGCACACTGGACTCAAGGCAAGCCACCCCAGCGCAGAACAGAGCAGAGCAGGACAATCCCCTCCATCACCTGGCTGGTGATGCTGTGCCTGATGCACCCCAGGACAAGGTTGGCTCTCCTGGCTGCCAGGGCACTGCTGACTCATGTTCAACTTGCCATCAACCAGGAGCCCAGGTCCCTTTCCACAGCACTTGTCTCCAAGCTCTTGTTCCCCACACTATTCACACAACCAGGGTTACCCCATGCCAGGTGCAGAATCCTTGTTAAACTCCTTATGGATGGTGATTGCCCATCTCTCTAATTTGTCGACATCTCTCTGCAGGGCCACCCTGCCTTCAAAGGAGTCAACAGCTCCTCCCATTTATTGTTGTAAGTATTCCTTCAAGCCCTGCATCCACATCATTAATGAAGCTGTTGAAGAGCACAGGGCTGAAGATGGAGCCCTGCAGAACCCCACTAGTGACAGGCGGCCAGGCTGATGTCACTCCATTCACTGTAAGTCTTTGTGCCTGACCCGTGAGCCAGTTGCTCACCCATCACATGGAGTGTTTATCCAGCTCAGGGGTGGATATTTTGACAAGAAGGACACTGTGACAGACAGTATCAAAAGCTTTGCTGAATTTCAAAAAGTTCTCATTAACTGGCTTTCCTAGATCAGCTAGGTGGGTTACTCTGTGGTAGAAGGGAATCTGGTTTGACAAGCAAGACTTTCTCCTCATCACCGTGCTGAATGTGACCAATGACTGCATTATCCTCCAGGTGGTTTTCAGTGCCGCCCAGAATTTTTTTTCCGTAATTCTACTGGGCACTGAAGGGAGACTAACAGGCCTGTAATTTCCTCCTTCTTGCCCTCCTTGAAAACTGGGACATTTGCCAGCTTTTGGTCAGCTGGGGCTTCTCCAGATCACCAAGACCACTCAAAAATCATCTAGAGGATTGATAACTCTTTGAGGATTGTCAGATGAATCCCATCAGGCCCCATGGATAAGCAGGTATCCAGCCAGAGCAGCAGATCCTGCACAACTCCAGAGTTGGCTGGGAGTTGATCATTCCCACAGTGATAGTCCTTCAGCTCTGGGAACTGAGATTCCCTCTATTTTTTGGCTGTAGAAATTAATATAAGACAAATACTATTGGGAAGAAGCACCCTATCTGTTGGTTTCATCTGGCATTTGAGTGTCTAACACCCATATTTAATTCAAGGAAAGCAGTTACATTCTAGGTATGTGCAAGTTTACACACTTTTTAGAGAGATTTGTATGCTGGCTTTAGCACTGAGCATAGGACTAAGACTAGTTATTTTAAAAGAACTGCTACCTGTTTTAGCTGCATTAACGTTTTATTCAGAGGACCTCACAACCACATTTCACATTTTTAAGAAACTGCTCATGGTTCTTGAACAGGTGTGTGTATCTAATTGTACCTTAACCTATTGAAAAATAAATTGCAGTAAGACACCAAAGTACCTTTGCCCTGACTAGTCTTTGTAAATTGCAACCATCTTTGCATTCAAAGCATCCTCTTGCACAACAAAGTAAGCCATTTTGATTTAAAATGGGAAATGAGCAGTACAAAACTTCCCTTGTTTGGCAAGCAGGGGTTAAACTTTGGCCCTGGCAATGCAGTGGCTACCGTTCTGGTGGTATCCCATGGCCTGCAGAAGTTGTTCATGGCACCAGACAAAAGCATTTCTGTTTTGCTGTCTTTCCATATCAACATGTTCTGATGGAGTGGAGTAGTAGAACACAAAAGAATCATCTCAGTGATACTCAGTGACAGAAGAGGCAATAGACATAGATGAAAAAACAGGAACTTCCATTTTTTACTGGGGAATGTTTAAACACTGAAACAAATTGCTCAGAGAGGTTGTGGAGTCTTCATGCTTAAAGATATTCAAAATCCAGATGGACACAGTCCTGGACAACCTGCTCTAGCTGACCTTGTACTGAGCAGGGGTAGAAGATCTCCAGAGGTTTCTTCCTCAACCTTTTTGGGATTCTGTGCCCACAGAAATACCAGCTTTTCTGAACTATCCCAATTCATCTTTCTCTATCCTGACAGGGCAGCTATTTTCTTTACAAGTCAATTATGCCTTTGGGGTATCAGCCTTCACAGTGTGGGTGACATTCAGCTGCTAAACATAGATATCTACAGCCATTTAAGGCACTGTAGGGTGTCCAAAACAACTGATTAGATAACTGAAGGTTATGGCTCTCGGTTTTATAAAAGACTTGTAGAGGACTCATGTCCTTCTGGAGTAACAGAGGGAGGTCAAGAGGCCATCATAGTGCCTAAAACCATTTAATTATACTTTGCAGGATGAATGCAGCTACTTTGTAATGTTCAAGAAATGTTCAAGTCATTTTGACCTGAGCCAGATATGAACTAGTTATCCAAGCAGGAAACAGAAATAGCACTGACCTTCTCTTGTCAATACATTTTAGTCACTTGTGTTTTGATTCATCTTATCATCAGGCATCTACGGTCACTCTGTGCTATAAATGGCAGAGAAATAAACATTCTCAGGGTGCTATTCATCTGACTTGTTCTAAACATATGGTATAAACATATGATTCATGGGTTACCTACATTTGAGTCCCTGCTCTGATGCGTTCTCATCTGTTAAAACCAGGGAGAACAGATTTCATGACTTATGAGGCAATGTTTCCTGCATATCATAGCCACAACTGCCTCACACCTTCAATATTCGCCTCCACTATATTACCTTCAGTACTCACCAGAAACATAACACTTGTCCTGTGTGTTTTGCAACTCTGGAATTATAAATGATTATAGGTGAATTCAAAACCTTCTGGTTTCCTTCCTTTCTCAGCTAAAAATTCTCAGTAACCAGTTTGAAAGATACTTGGCTGTGGAGGATCTGGTTGACTTAAATTTTAAGACAAGTAGACAATTGTTTGTATCACACAGATAGGGTCATTGCCCTCAGCTGGCAGACACTGTGCCTGTCTCACTTTAACATGATCCCTGTGGGAGACTTAGCTCCTGTAAGAGTACGTGATCACAGTGGACTAAGAGCTAAATCTGAAGCAATTAAAAGACAAGTTAATGTCCATAGACTTTACTATTCTAGATTCCAAGGCTAGGTAACCTTTCTTAGGAGAACAAAATGAAAATGGAAAGAGGAATGAATTCTCAGTCTCACTTCTGAACCCTAGGTACCATTTGAGTGTGGTCCATTTAAAGCGTCAATCAAACCCCCCATGGTTGTTTTACTGTTCAGCAAGAATATTTGGAAGTCTGGAAAATCAACAATACCCAGCTGTTTCTCCAGCAGGCTGGCCATATATTTTAAATGACAGCACTGCATAGGTATGTACATCAATGTCTAAGAGAACAGATGGCTTTATGTGTGTGGCCACTTTTATACAACTCTCTCCAATTCAGTCAAAAACCATGTAAGAAGACTGGATGCAGACCTCCTAGCTGTGCTGTTTTCAGAAGGCTCTTCTCTCATAGCTGCAGTCAATCAGCTCAAATGAATTGATGTTTGTTGGGTATCAGTTTTGTTTCCCATAAAAAATACAGTACAAAACCCTGGGCTGAGCTAACAGTAAGTGCCAGTGTATCACAGCATGTTTGTCTTTAGAGACATCCTCCAATTCTCTGATCCCTCATTTTATGCTTTCTTCACAGGAATGCTGATGTGCTACAGCCCACAGGAGTAAGGACATCTTTGTGCTGGGCTTCCTTTCAGGGGGTTTGTGAAGGAAAGAGGAGGGTGGCATGTTTTCTTCCCTAAATTCAGGAGGCTTCAAGCTCTCAGAGTGACACGCTGCAGATCACATTGAGTGACTCTGGTTTTTACCTCTCACCTCCCATCTGCTCATTTCCCTTAAATTCCATTCAGATTTCACCAGTACCTTAGGGCTGTTCATCTCCCAGTTATTCATTCCCTTTACAGAACATATATTTTTTAATCACACTCATGAATGTTTGTGCTGACAAGGTCTGAGGGACATTTCTTTCTCTGCCTTTCTCCCTCCATCAGACTGTAGAGGTGGGTGCAGCACCTCAGAGTGTGCTCTGCAACACACCTCACTCAAGTGAAAAACAATGGGTGGGAAAAACAAGGCTTTCTCCTTGTTCTTCTGTTCTTGTTATCACAGAAACAGTGCAGATGTACAGGTGTGAAGTAATTGTGGCAAAAGGTACCCTTTTGTTATTGAAAGTGCTTGGAAAGGAAATGCTCCCAGGTGGTGTGGGCAGATGAAGCAAGCTCTGCTCAGCAGTGCACAATCCCAGTGCAGCAGCCATGGCATGTGGTTCTCTGCCCAGGCTCACAAGCTCTGCTCAAATCTCTTGCCAAAGCAATTTTACAGCTTCTACACTGGTGCTGGCTCACAGCTCTGCATTAAGACAGCAGAGTATTGTGCCACAGAGACCTGCCCAGAGAGGCAGCTTTGGTACACCAATCTCAGCACTGCAAAGAGATGCAGCAGCACCAATGCCCAGGGGCCCAGGTGGGCTGGGAATGATCCACCAGCCTGATGAGTCAGGGGCAAGAGGAGTATGAAAACTCTGGCATCATCTTGCTGCCAAGGCTCAAGCCTCAGGACAGTGGTGCCAAACTGCTGCACTTCCCAAATGGAAGCTGACTTTGTGGCCACTGTGGCCATCAGTGACCATCTTTCTCCCTGGTGGTGAGCACACCCTTGTGAGAGGTCTTGGAGTAGTTGCCTCACTAAAGAGGCAACTGCTGCAGAGTGAACCCCAGCACAAGACCCCTCATGCTCCCTGCACCCACCAGTTCTTGCCATGCCTCTTTGTACCTGAGAGCTGGCCACAGCTGCTTCTCTCCTCACAAACCCTGAGCACAGCTCACTGCAGGGTGTGCACAAAGAGGGACAGGGATGACACTGCACCCTGTCTGTGCAGTGACTCTAACCATGGCTGTCTGAGCACCCAGTCCTGACCTGTCCCTTAGCCCACACTACTCTCCAAGGATGCAGTGTGTATCCTTTGGCACTTGCTATAAAAACAGGTTTCTGATGGGCTATGAGAAGTTCTCAGCTTATTGCAGACACTCTGAGTTGTATAAACATACAGAAATGCGTAAGTATGTGACACAGAACATGCAGTCTCATGCCTTCAGGCCACTGAGACCCAGATGGAACCAGAGCATATGCAGGGCAAACGCAGCCAGACTCCTCTGGCAGGGCCTGTCCCTGAGAAATGAGGACAGGAGCTGGTCTGTGCCATCAGCCTTGGAATTAGGGTGCTCATCTCAGTCTTTTTTCATCAGTGTGGATTTGCCCGATATCTCCTGCTCCTAAGTGTTCTGAGCTTCTGTGTCAAGATCTTGCCTCAGTCCAGGGCAGGGGAAAGGCATGGGTGGGAGCTCTTCCTGTCCATTTCCTTTCTCTCCTATAGACTGAGTTTTCCACAGGCTTTTTTCTCATAGAAGCAATAGAAACACCTGCTTCAGCTAGGATTTCCTGGAAGACCCTTAGTCCTCTGGAATCCAATTTGTCACCTGGTAAGCCTAGTCACAAAGGATCAAACAAAGACAACCTTGCAGCAGCAAACAGCAATTTATGCCAGATTCAGCAGAGCTATTATGAAGTGTGCAGAATTTGATATCTAAAAAAAGAATTTCAGGTCAGGTAATGAAAAATATTTCTTCTCACACTATGAATAGTCACACATGAACACACGTGCACTTGCCATGACCACTCATGCTTTTCCTGCTTATCCCCATTTCCTTGCCCACCAAGCTCTCTGTCAAGCCCAACAGCTTCCTTTATCCAGACAATCCAGTGTTTTACTCCTGCCTCATCTTTCAATCTGCCTTTTTTAGCTCCCATTCCAGTGACTCCTGTTCTCAACATCTCAACCAGACCTGCCACCAAGTCATAGTCTCTTCACTGCTGTGCGGCAATAACAGGGAGTGCTAAGAGCAAAGGGGATCAGTTTTTCTACTTCCCCATCACACATCAAAAGTTTCCTGTCCTTCAGAAGAACAGCACTACAGCATGAAAGCAGTCCTGCAGATGCACTATTTAGAGTGGAAAGTCAAGCACCACCAGAGCATGAAAAGCTAAAATGTAGGTTGTGGGAGCAGCAGTCACTTGGCCAGGTGTGTGTGGGTGTTGAGACCCGTGCATTGCGCCCTGGCCCCAGGAGCACACTCTGTTCTTTCTCAGAGGGCTCTTTCCTCCCTCAGTGCTCTTTCCTCCCTCAGTGCTGTGCTAATAAGTGGCTTTTTATTTTGCTTTCTTGTGGTGATTCAGTGTGTGGCTCTGTGACACATTTGCTGCATATTAGTCCAAGCCTGCTCTGAAGATAGCCTATTTAATTCCCTCCTGAGCTTTTCTGTGGAGTTTTTCAATGCAGTATTTGTGTGCCTCCAAAATACTCATTCATTTACTGCCATAGCATGACTGTGAGAGTTTTCTTTTAATTTTTATTTTGCATGTGGAGAGCTGAAATACAGTGAGGTTAGGGTACAAGTATTTCTCCAATGGGGTGCCCAGTGCTGAAGGTCTGATTTTGCAGAGCTCTCAGCCTTAAGTGACAGCTTGTGTGTTCAAAGCACATGTCCCATGGATTTCTGTTGCAGGCAAGTGCTGAGTATTTCTGGAAATTAGACCCCAAAGTCTGTAGCTTGACGTGTTGAAAATAAGCAACACACAATCTCACCATCTGTGTGAAGTTCGGCTTAAGCTACTTGCCCGGCTGGCACAGGGGTCAGGAGGAGAGGGAGAGCAGGATCTGCTTCTCAAGGGTTGTACCCAACAGACTGAACCTGGTCTCCATCAGTCATTTGCTTGCCCACCAAGCAAATGTATCCTAGTCCATCTGCTTCCAGTCCTTTGTGCCCACCTCATCTTTCAGTCTGCCTTGTGGCTCCCATCCCAGTGACCCAAGTCTCCAGTGCACAGATGGGTTCACCACTAAATCCTGTCCTCTCCAATTCTCCTGCCAACAGCAGGGGGGGTGAAGCCCGGCAAGCAAAAGGTGTCAGTCTTCCAAATCCTGGCTCCATGTCTTGCCATAGATTGACCTAGTGCAGAGACAATTGTGATCACAAGTAAAAGTTGTAATTACAAAAGCCCTCTACACCCCACGGCCTAGGCAGGAGATGCACATTGTGGGCATTGAACCATCAACGCAAGCTGAACACGTTTATTTATGCTGGGAGGCCAAGCTAAAGCATGAGGCAATCTGTGGGGCCATTAAATGTTAAAATTAAATATGTTTCTACAGGGCATGTGTGAATTGCCCTTTCAAAGGCTTGTAACTCAGCCAGATGTAGGCGGATTTTTCGCAGGACAGCAAAAGACATAAGCAGTGTAAAACCATTTGTTTTATTAAGTGTCATGTCTCTAATCTAAACTACTAAACTTTTGGCAAATTTATAGCCAGTTGAAAACATAATTTACAGCACAGTATTTTAGGCAGCCTCAACAGCACTGGTTCTGCCATTCTCACCTCTAGCCTGTGTTTGTGTACCCATGCACTGGGAATTGAGTGCTGCAAACAGATGAAATGAAGCCCACATTGTCAATGCACCCAGAGAACAACTGATTTCCTGCCTCATCCCAGGGCATCCCCAGTACCAAGCTACCCATCCCTCCTGTCCTTGGTTCAGCTGTGGCTTTGCAACTCACTTGGCTTCTCTCACTACAGGTTCCTGAGGATATTCTGGAACATCTCCCCAGTAGCCTCCCCAGGAGCTGCTAATGGGCCAGATCCACCAGTTGCTTTCCATTTCTTTCTCATGTATTCACTGGATTCTGTTTAAAAGTTATAAACTTTAAACAGAGTATGTAAACTCTACATTACTAGATAACGTGAACATTACGTGATATGCATGTCCCTGGGACACCTGCTTTACTACCAATCCATGTCTCATTCATCATCTGTGTATGGGGGAAGCATTTCTGCAGAAGCATTCAGAAATTCTACTTTGTTTGAAATAATTTATAATAAAATAGTGAATGTAAGCCTTATGTTGTAGGTCTTGTGTTTTATAGAGTTATTTTATCACAACTTTTTCCCTTTTCCCCCAAAACAAGTAGAAATGCACCCCAGCTACAAGCAGAACAATCCAGGTGCCATCCATGGGCAGTGGGAAGTGTTCACACATTTTCATACTGATTTTTATTTGCTGGTATTTTACTACTTCTGCAGTAAATTGGTGCTGACTGTGAACCGGCATAAAACATGACCCATAAAAGCAGAAACATATGGCGAAGGAACATTAAGGTCACACTAAGGATAACAACTAGAAAGGTCTGCCTTGCAGAGCCCAGCTGGGCATATGGAGAAACAAGTCTGAATAAATAAAAACCTTACATAAGTCACCCCCATGAACGGCCCCTTTTGGCTCTAAAACTGTTCCAGTCGGCATTAGTGCGGACCAGTTGTAATATCCTTCTTTCTGGAAGCAGGATCCCATTTCTGAGAAACAGCAATTAGTTTCAGCAGTGAGTTCATTTGAATATCAGGGCTTTTGAAAACACACACATCAGGAGGCAATAATGGCTAAACCCTCATCTGTACTTTAAAATCCTTTCACTCTAATCTGGGACATAAAAATCCACATGCTCAACATCATGGGGCAATGCATTCCAACAGGCTCTTCCCACTGCATTCTCAAAATGCATAATATGGGGGCTTTTGATGAACTACTAGTCAGGCCATTGAGTCTTTGGGTGCTCAAGTCCTTTAGGAAACAGTCTCAAGTTGTGCCAGGAGAGGTTTAAATTAGATATTTGGAAAGAATTCTTTACTGAAGGGATTTTAAACATCGGAACAGGCTGCCCAGGGAAATGGTGGAGACACCATTCCCTGGAGGTGTTTAAAGGATGTGTAGATGTGGTGCTTAGGCACAAGGTTTAGTGGTGGACTTGGATTAACTTGCACATGATGATCTTAAAGTTTTTTCCCAACTTAAATTATTCTACAGTTCTATGATTCTTTAAGTTTTCATTTTACAGCAGAAAAACATTATGGTGTCTTAATGTACAGATTGTGCATGTTCATAATTAGTGTGCTTGGCTCTGCTTTAAAAGTTTTACCCTAATTCTGAATTTACAGAGACTCTGATAAGCTACACTCTGTGCTAGCAATGCTCTTGCAACCCATGTTATCCTAAGAATAATTTTTAACCCCAATTTGAATAAAGTTATCATTAATTATATTTTGATTAAATGAGTTTGATTAAACAAGCCAGGTTGTTTAGCCAGAATATGTATGTAGTTGTTAGGTAAAATTTTCTTTCTCTGTAAGGCAATTTTAAATTTTCAAACCTGTTTGCACTGGCAGCAGGTTAAAAGCTAGTGCTCTTTTGATGCCTGGGAGGGCAGAGAAGGAACATTCAGCTCCTAGGCTGTGCTTGGTGCCTGTACAGGGAGCAAGCAAAGGCAGAGAACAGTCTTCGTCACTTGGACTGAAGATCAAGTTCAGACATCAAGAAGTGACCCAGATGCAGCTGAGGAAGGCCAGTTCTTGTAAAGGAAAGTGAGTCACAGAGAGGGAACTCTGAATGCTGCTGCAGCTCACTTGCTGCTGGACCCGAGTGTAAGAGCAAGGGTGACACTGGAGAATAAAGGAAACTTCAAAGAACAGAGCTCTTTCACATCTTCCCCAGTCACTGAATCCATCCCTTCACCTGGGGATGCTCACCCCTGCTTTTAGGTACCCAAATAGATACAGGCATGGATCTCCTGCTGTTGGGAGAATGAGGCTAAAAAATTGTGCTCTATTGGCACAGTGATATGCTGAGAGCAGTCTCTGACTCTTTAACTGCTAGGCTTAACCATCCACCATAACTATTTGTTAAACTGTACACCCAGATAAAACCTCCAGCTGTTCCTAAAAACAACACTTCATCAACAAAAGCCAGCATGAATGCCTCAGGCAAATGCTTTGCTTTTCTGTGAGCTCCCTGTAGACAAAAGGCCCCTTTCTGACCATCAGAGATCACAGAAGACTTGGCCACAGCTGAAAGGGAGGTGATATTCTTCCTTGTGCTCCAAATTTTTTGCACCATTTACATTGCTCTGAAATCCCAAAGCTCTTAAGTGACAGGATTCCTGGATGGATGCAGACCCTTCAGAAGAGATGGCCCAAGAGAGGGGAAGGGCCTGTTGCCATTGCTGCTCCCAGGACTGTCTAATGGATGCAGCGAGGCTCTCAGATCAAACTAAGTTTGCTGTATTAATGCTGGTTTGCATGTTTACTACCTTGCACATTTCAGACTTCACTGAGCTGAATCTTAATAAACATACATTCTGAATGGATTTTTATTACTGTTGCTTCCCCTCCCCTCCCCCCTGGTAATTAAGACTCATTATGTGGAATCATCAGCTGTTTTGCTTTGTTTCCCATCTGTTCATACAGTACTTGGGATCCCAGATAATGCTGCAGATGGGACTGCCACTTCCTCTAGTTTGCTTTTGCTCCAGTGGGACTTCATGTGGCCACTGGTGGAAAAATTGCAATGGTTTTGATTAAAGATTCTCCATATTATAGACACTTGTCAAATCTCAAAATTTTCAAGATCATGTCATTGACTAGAGCCAGTGGCAATCTTTCTCTAAGAGGATTTTCAATCCTTTCCCCTTCTACAACGCCTCCATTCTCTGAAGTCAACAAGGACTCTTTCTTGAGAGCAAATCTTGTGCAAGTCACAGGGAAAACCACCCCTGCCTGTGACTGGGAAGAAGATAATGTTCTGGTTCCATTGCTGTTAAATGGAGCAGAAATTGGAATCTAATGAGACTTTGCTATGCAAGTTTAATCTCCTGTAGCCCTTTCACATTAGTCTTTCACTCCTGTATCAGTCAGATTGTCACACTGGCACACTGTTTCTGGCCTCTGATGGCTAGCTAACCAACTCTCATTTGCAGCCAAGGCATACCTTGATCAACTTACACCCATTTGATCTCATGACTAATGCTTAAATTGTCCTTTTTCCTTAAATATTTGTTCTCTCTCCTCAGATTTTATTCCCTTCAAATTCATTTCCACCTTTGCTCTCTGAAGCTAAACAAACCACTCTATTCTATAGCTTCTCACCAGAAAAATATGCTCTCTGCTTTCCTCATCCCCCTCACAGTTCTCAGGTGAACTTGTTTCAATTTGCATGCACCTGCCATGGAGACAGGAGTCAAAGCACTGCTGTCAGTCCTAAAGCTGACCTACAGGCAGGTACCTGCTCCAGCTTCAGCCCCTCTCACTGCTGCTTAGTGCCTCATTTTTTCCTGGCCTGCATTTGGAGATTTATTTTAATTCTCAGTTTGGTCTCAGGCACATCTTGAAAACAGCTTCCTTCCTCCCCTCTGCATTCATTTGCTAATACAGCTTATATGGCTATGACAGTATTTTGGTCAGTGATTCTCTGATTCCATTTCCTGGCAATTTTCTTCCAGATCTATAATCCATACCTTGATATCTCAGCCTCTCTGCTACCAAAATTGTGAGACATTATTTTTGGAGTAGGTGTCAAGGGTGAGCTTCTCTCCAGGTGTAGAGAATGGTGGCATTTCATTTCACAGGGTCGCTTCTCTAAGGTCACAGTGCAAGGCTCTCAGCTGTTATAGCAGCACTGAGCTCAAAGATTCCAGATGCTTTAACACTCTGCTGGTCCAATGGCAGCTTTAGCAAGGATGGGCTTGTGTGGCTTTATAGCAAGTGGCCACAGAGCAAGGAGGGGCTGCAGCCCTGCACCTGGTCATGCAGCAGGACAGTGCCATAGCTGGGAACAACCACTGTAATTTCAGCCTCCAGGGTAAATCCTCATAAGCACTGCCCTCCCCTGCAGCTGGTTACTGGGCAGGTAAACCTGCAGTGATATCTGGGGAATCAGAGAGGAAAGGTCTCATAATTGTTCAGACTTTTCAATTTTAAATTGCAGAAACCTAAGAAGGCTCAGTCTTTGCGTATTTGCCCCTTCCAGTGGAACATGACTGGTAAAGAAAAAGTCAGTGACCTTTACCTTTATTTTTAGTTAAACCAATAATTTTATCAAAAAAACCCACAAAATTAACATGTTAACTAAGAGTGTATGCCACAAAAGGAGGAGCAGAGGAGATATTTTCAATAAAACTAGAAATTGTTTTAATAAGGGATAAAGATGATGGAACAATTGTGAGGGAGTTATATTTAAGATGAAGAATAATGTTAGAAGATCACATATGCCTAGTGTAAACCTCTCTGGAGTATCCAAGAATCTCAGTCATAGCCTGGGTTTCTCATTGTGTTAGAGATATATGAACCTAAAGAGGCAAGGAGGGGAGATATATAAGGACAGGTAATGCTGGTAGAAGTCTGGAGACCTTTTAAGATGCCTTAGATACAAATCTGGTTTAAAAAAAAAATCGAATAAAGCACACAATCATGCTTTCTAAACACAGGCTTTTACCTGTGATTGGGCCAAACCATAATTTCAGGAGAAGAATCAAAGCAAATACTCATAGGAGAAAATCCGTTGAAGCTGTGAACTTTTCACCTTTAACAGCAAGTAATGACCACGGGGTGCAAGATCAGATGGTTGACTTAACCGCAGAGTAACGAAATTAGGCTAAAAGTTAGATCTAGTCTGCCCAGAGGCAACATGACAAATTAGATTCATCCCCTCCCCGTATTTGTATTAGTGCACTTTTTTATTACTGAACAGATTATAAAAGAAGGCTTTGCCTCAAGGCAGGGTTTTCTGGCACTGAACTAATTTTCAAGCTGAGATTCTCCCCTGAGGGCACAATAAGACCCTCCCTTCTTTGCAGCCAAGGATCAAATCCTCAGCAAAGCTTTACCTGTGAACAGCTCTCAACATAGATGGAGCTTTAAAAAACTGCAGATTTCTTTCTATAAAACTACATAAATGGAGACATATTTTATTAATAATGAAATATTTAGTATTTTTCTAAAATAATTCAGTGTGTTTCACTGACAATATTTATTAGAAATAAATTGGTTTAAACTCAACTCTCTGGGGCAGGCTTTGAAAACTTATGCTGGCTTGGTTGGTGGTCAGTAGTGAGAACTGCTGACAATGCAGGTGGCCACCCCTCTTCATGACAAGGCTGCAGGCTCATAGCCTGAAAGTCTTGTGGCCCTGTGAGCTCTTGAAGTCAGTCATAAGTGTTAGTGTTTCCAGCACGAGGCCCCACTTTGCAGATACAGCTGTGTGGCATCCCTCTGACCTGGAAGGGAGCTGTGAATCAAGAATGCATTTCTTTTCCCTCTGAAGATGAAAGACTTTCAAAATTAATTGCATGACATTATGGCCTGTCTGTGTTGTCAGCTTTGATTTTGCTGTGACAAAATGATGGCCGCTCCCTGTCAGGGAGAGCGACGCCGCGCCCGTGAGCACCGCACTCATCAAGTGGCAGCAGCGAGGAAAGCATCCCTGCGATCTGCATGGAAAGCAGTTTCGTGGAGGGGATGCCAAGGGTGAGGCAAGTGCAGATGTTACACTCACACAGGGGAGCCTACATGACCATGGCTCACTGCAGCTGGCGTTGGCTCAGCCATACCACCCACAGCTCTCTGCCAGGTATCCGGCTTCCTGACCCCATCCCCACAATCAGTCCAAGCTGCGGAGGGTAACACTCTCCAGAGGCGTCATTTTGAGCATTCAGAGCTCAATGCACAATCGCTAGAACTAAAATCAGAGCATTTAGAAAAAGCGGCTCTCAACTGCCTTTGCAGGGCTTCGCAGAGCAGGTGGGAGCAGAAGCAGAGGGAGAAGACCAACTCCTTTTCCCTTTAGAGGGCAGTGGTGTTCATCGTACAAAAGCTGCTTTTTCAAGGAGGTAAATCCCTCATGGATAACAAGCGGGTCAGCAGCAGCAGAACAGCGGCAAGGAACAGGGACCAGCGCTGAAGCGGTGCCGCTGCACCGTGCAGGACAGCATCTCACCCTGATGTACTTTCTGTAATGCTCTGTGCAGGGGCTCATTAATTTCCCCTCATTTTCACGCACAGTAATCAGACAAGTAATTATGCTTCCACCGAGACGCTTCCTTTCTCCCACCACACCACGAGCACAGCCCAGAGTGAAGTGCTCCTCACCACCACCATTTGCCACACTGCAGCCTCTCTTCGAGCCAGATGAGCCCTTCCTGTGAGATTTCTGCCGAACCTGTTCAGAGAGCCAAGGAAGAGCCGATTTCGAGGCAGCACTCACCTTTTCATGGGTTTGGGCGAGGCCTCCCGCTCCAGGTTGGAGGAGGCGTGCTTCACGTGCATGGCGTTGTAGGAGGTGTGGGTGTACTCGTTCTCATCGCTGTAGTCGGGACCCAGCAGCGTTCGAGCCCACGTCCCCATGTCGTAGGGAGGCAGAGTCCCCCCAAATTCAGAGGGCAGGCATTCAGGGTGTATTAGCTGGTGAAGGCTGTTCAGGTTGTTACCATGAAGAAAGATCTTTAACAAATAAAAAAAAGAAAGTTCGAAGTCATCACCGACTCTTTACTTCAATGAGTACAATAACAGCAGCACTAATGAGGTGTGGAGTGTCATTAGTTGACACTGCCGTTTCAGGCGGGAATTTCAAAAGCTCTCAGGGTTTACTCAGTTGGCAGAAGAGGGGGGATTAACTTCGTGGTGGGCAGCTAAAGAATTAGGCTGACACTACTAACACTTCTGTAAACTCCGATTCGCTTGCTTTTGGCACATGATAATTTCAGTTTCTTAAGTACCAGATCAGGAGAAGCAGAAGTCAGGAATTATGACTGATTATTGCAACTGTAAGACGGTAGAGGCTTACATGAAGAGCAGTGAGAAGAAAAGGGTGATAGTGGAGCTTACTGAAAGCAGGCTTTAAGAGTAGGTCTTCAGCATCTGAGGGCCACTAGCCCTGCACCCCAGGACAGACATTTCCAGGGCTGTGTCAGGCTGTGTCACCACTCGGTGTGCTTCAGCAACACCTGTTTCTCTAATCCTCCTTTGCTTTCAGGTGGGTCCTACCCTTTTCCTGCCTAGTCAGACCGAGCTCAGGGTGGGCTCTGGGGTCTCCTGAGAGATTATTCAGCTGTTGTTTGACTGCAGAGAACAAGTGGCTAGGATGACTGCAGAATCACCAATTCAATTGGGTTTCAGTGGTGAAGATCTGCCTCTTCTGCAGTGTGAGCAAACAGCCCTCAGGCATGGGTACTTTTGGTGGAAGCAAATGAGTTACCATCATGTGAAAACAGTCACCCTGCTGAAGGAATGAAATATGAATTTTTACTCCCACAAAAAGAGTTGAGCTGAAGTTTCCCTCGCTTGTGAGTAACTTCAGCCAGGCCTGATAATCCCCCCACATGGCCAATTCTCTCTGTCCCTGAGCATGTCCCAGTAAAATGTATCCATGTTTTGTTAATGATAACAAATTTCCGGTCCCTGGCTGAATTATTGATTCAATCCAGACAATTCCAAACTCTAATTTTTAATAACAGCAGTTATAACAGTTATAATAACTCTTATACCATATGGAAAATGGGGAGAAAAAACCTAGAAAAGAAAAAAGGCAGCTATTTGGAAAATCCAGGTCTGCAGGTTCCTCTCCACCCTCACCCCCCACCCCCATCTAGTTACCCTTTTCCTTGTCTTGTCTTTGAGGAATGGTTTGATTAGCGTGTACAGGGCATGGATGTACCAGGGCTGATTGACAAAATGGACTCCTCCAAAACGTGCAGGAAAGCTGTCCTATAGAGAGAAAGAAAGGAACGCAGTTTAGAGATGCAGTGCTTTACTCCGGCAGTCAATAGGATGAAAGTCGGAGGAAAAATCGGTCTCTTTCCATCTGCAAACGAGCACTGGGAGGGGGCAGGAGGAAAATGGAAAAACAAAAAAGATGCCTGTAAGCGTTTGTATCAGTTTCCTCTGTGGATAGAGGCAGTCCCTTCGCCCCTCCACACACTGACACATCAATTGCCGAGGAGATGCTGAAGATTTAAAGTCGGGTCTCCAGCCACTTCTCATGAACATTTTTTAACTCCGTCAGGGCATCTGACTCGGCCGGCCTGGGAAGTGAGAGGGGGTTGATGAGCGCCGCTCCCTCCAGGGGCAGCTTTCTAATTTCTCATTGTAGAGCGCAAGGCAAGCCCCCGGTTCCCACGCACAGCGCTGCTCAGAGCTCACCTTTTCACCCTTCGGCCTCCCTGCCTCCCCCTGCTAAAATCATCATGACAATGGCTGACCTTTCGGGGTGAGCAAGCAGCGTATTACAGGGAGGAGGATGGGTGGGAAACGCTGATAAGTGAAGGTGTGGGGAGAGGGTACCATGACAGCACCATGGAAACTGCGGGAGCCGCGCTCGCCGCCGCTCCGGGCTCAGCACAAACACCCGCGGCATTAACATGCAGGGAGCGTCCCGCTGGCGAGTGCTCGCCACAGCATCCTGCCCTGCTCCGCTAGCCCCGCACGCTTAAGAGAGGAGGAGGCGGTGGCTGGCCTGTCTTTAAAGGTTATTGTACATTGTGAAGGGTATTTTGTACCTACGATCTTATCTAACAAACGCCAGTCAAGGAAGAACCTGGGATTTTTTTTTTTTCGCGTGGCATAAATAATGGGACGACCGCTGCTCCTGTGTGCAAATACGCTTCCGAGGGGAGGAGAGGAGCCTGTCTCTCCGCTGTGAAGGGAGATTCTGATGAAGCCGTCCTCATCCTGTGTGTGCTCCTAACCCCTACAGCTCAGCATGAGAAGCAGAGTATAATCAGGTCTCTTCCTTCAGGGCTTTGGCTCTGGGACCCAGGCAGGTTCCTTCCCCCCACAATTAGCACAGAGTGTCCTGGGGCTTTCTCTCGCCTTCCTCCCGAGCATCAGAGATTGAGCACAGCTGGTGAGAATACAGGGTGGATTTGTGAGATGATATGAAAAAATCTCCTTATATGCCTGCTCTGCAGAGCTTCTGTGTTGCTTCAAGGTCAATTTTTCTCCCAGATTTAGCAATATGTATTCATACAGCACCTCCTGCAACCCAGGGCAGATCATCAGGACTCCCCATACTCTTTAGCCCTGGCTGTCATCTAAAACCATACTAGGGTAATGTCTGTGAGCAGCCACAGGCATTAAGTGATATCTTTTTATTTTGCTATACAGTGAAATAAGCCACTTCCACCTCAGACAGGTCAGTTGATCTGAATTCATTACAAATCTGCATATTGGATATACTGTGAAGGACTATTGGGTAATCAGGCCAGCACACAGGAGGACAAGCAGTGTAACACCACAGGAGATCCCATTTTAAATTCCAGTAAATGATTAATTGAGCTTTTGAGACCCCACCTGGTCTGAGGTCCTTAGCACAAGAAAGATGTCAATCTCTTAGAGTGAGTCCAGAGGAGGGCCAAAGAGATGATCAGAGGAATAGAACACCTTTCCTACAAAACAGGCTGAGAGAGTTGGGGTTGTTCAGCCTGGGGAAAGGAAGGCTCCAGAGAGACCTCACTGCAGTCTTCCAGTACCTTAGGGAGGCTTATAAAAGGGAGGGAGAGGGACTTCTCATCTGGGCAGATAGTGACAGGACAAGGTTTTAAATAGAAAGAAGGCTGGTTTAGATTAGATGCCAGGAAGAAATTATTTTCTTAGAGGGTGCTGAGGAACTGGAACAGAGAAATTGTGGACATTCCATCCCTGAAAGTGGTCAAGGCCAGGTTTAATAGGATCCTGAGGAACCTGATTTAGTGAGTGGCATCCCTGCCCATGGCAGAGGGATTGGAACTAGATGACTTTTAAGATCCTTTCCAACCCTATGATTTTGTTCAATGATTCTATGAGTCTATAATTCTCTTTAAGGATGACATATGTCCTGTTGGGGTGCTCATTTTCAGTAAAGAAGAGTGTATTTTCACTGCTTTTCATGAGAGTTTAGGATGAAGATCTGACTGAGATAAAGTGAGATAAAGTGCTGCAGTGCTGCATGTTGCAGTGACTTCAACTGACTGCTGAGAAATTACTGCAGAGCCTGAAGCCACCTAGTAAAACACATGGACTGACAGAAGTGTGAAGTCCAAAGTGATTTTCTACCATGTGATAACCTAAAATTGTGTTTTATAGTGGACCAGAGCCGTAAAATGCCCATTTCATGCAAAATTCATAAATTCAGTTCCTTTCCTCACACATGGGAATAAAGCTTTTAAGATTTGGAGCTTTTCACAGATTATTCTGGAAAAAAAAAATCAAAAAAACCCAAACCTAAGACAAACTGGAAGGTTCCATATTTGCCTTTATTTATTTATTTATTATTAATTCTATATTTGTCAAGCTTGCTGCCGTCCCACGAGCTTTACCTATAAGGAAGAAGTTTCTGACACCTTTGCTCTTGGGAAGTAAATTGCCACAGTTCTTTCCAGGCTGTACTATAGCAGCTAATGTCAGTGTAGAAAATCCAATCTGAGTTTGAAGCACAGGAAAGTAAAGAAATGAAATATTGGAAGTGGGGGAATAACTTTATTTATACTGACCTGAAAAAGAAAATTTGTTTTCCCTTCCTGCTGGAATGCACAAATTATATCAATCATAATTTTTAGTGAGAAACATCAGTCAGTCTTCATTTTCAAGGGAGTACATGTATTTTTTAGAACATGTTGACCAGGTTTAACAATACCCAGAAAGGCCCAAATACTGAGAATTATAGGAACAAGCTAGAGGTTTAAGCTGGCAGTCTGCCTCTAGAAAAAAAAGGAGCAGGATGCACTTTCCTATATAGAAAATTAATTTTATGTCCATCTAACGTAGACTATTGAATCTATAAACTAGATTCTATCTCACACATCTGTGTTATAGGAAAGCCCTTAATATAACAATTTTATTTAAAGGCACTTGCTTTCTTTTACTTTTGAAGGTACACCCAAAAGTGCACAAAGACCCTTGAAAAGGAAGCATGGCAGTCAGAAAAAAAAAAAAAAAAACAACCAAAGAACATTTTTTGTGTGTGTAACTTTTTTCTAAACTTTGTTCTTTGCCCTATTAAGCACATTAAGTTCAATTTGACCTTCATCCCTCAGTCCACCTGTTTTTGTAAGGCTGTCAATTAGAACAAGGACAAAGACTTTTTTTTTTAAGAAAAAAAAAAAAAAAAACCAAGAAATTTGATATGGGAATCATCCAGAACTGTTTAGAACTGCAACATACTAATTTTGTAGAAGTCCCTAATTAGAGCAGAGCTGTCTTGGAAAGAAAAGCTCCTGTCTGGAGGTCTGTCTTGTGCAGCTCCAGGAAGATGCATGAGACATTTCCCACACCCCACTTAGTGTCTCTGCTGCTTTCCCTGGGGCAAGGTGAAAGCAGCTGAAATTGATTTTCTGCTGGAGAGCTTTTGCTTTTAGGAATTCTCTTTTGATTTCTCATGTCTTGTGATTCCTTGGGAAGGTGTATTTTATAATGAGGTACATTTTTTGGAGTCTACTGTGAAATGGACTCTGGGATCATGGAGCCTTTTCTTAACCTGATTCTTGTCAGAAATACCCAATCCTGAGGATATACTTTGGCTCTATTCTGGTGTTATAAATGAAATACAGTACAAATGAACTGTTCTAATTATTTTTGGGCACTACTGTCTTCTCTTCTGAAAACAAGGCTGGACACATTAGCACGTTGCTCAGCAATGAAATTGCAGAGTAAACAAACACATCCAATCCAGTCCTAATCTGCTCCTTAGCAATAGCAGGGAATCACAGAATCACAGAATGGACCAGGTTGGAAGGGACCACAGTGATCAGGTCCAAACTCCCTGCTAAGGCAGAGTCATCCCAGAGCACATGGCACAGGACTGTGTCCAGACAATTCTTGAGTATCTCCAGTGAGGGAGACTCCACAACCTCTCTGGGCAATCTGTCCCAGTGCTCACACTGGAGCACAGTAAAGAAGTTCTTCCCCAACTTTAGGTGGAACTTTCCATGCAGTTTTTACCATTCCCTCTTGCCCTACTGAACTTGCTGATGAGGCATCTGCCCCTTCATTCAAGTCATTGATGAATAAGCTAAACTGAACCTTGTGGGACACCACCAGTGACAGGACCCCAACTTGACCCTGTGATACTAATTATGGCCCTGTGGGATCTGCCTTTGAGCCAGTTCTCAATCCACCTCACTGTACACTCATCCAATCCACACTGCAGTGAAAGAACTTCAGATATCTTCCTGGACAGCTGGCTCCTGCCAGAGTCAGGCCAGGCCTTCTTCACTGGGACTTAAATTTATCTAAAATAAGGAATGTATCTAACAATGCTGCAGTGGCGCCTTCCCAGAGCAGTATAGGCAAATTGAGAGAGAGAAAATCATCCAAATATAAAGTTTGAGTTTGTTTAATGAAACTGGGGCCACTGACGGGCCTATTCTTTTGCCTGTTTTGCCTTTGTTTGGCTTTATATATTTGTTTCTTTGCTGTTTTCAGTTATTCTCCTCTTTATCATGCCTAAAGAGAAAGTAATGAACACAGTGGAGCTGCAACAGACCCTCAAATCCATTCAGGCTTCAATACATCTTTAGTTTCAGACAGAAGGAGAGTCTCCAAGCTTGCAGGTCAGAGCAAAATGTTATGGGGATCGTCATTTCCCATCTCTGCTCAGACCTCCTGTGCAGAAAAATTTTTGAACTGAGCCTCTGGAACTGAAAACCTTTGGTACATAATATTCCATTAAATAGCTTAGGAGGGGTGCCTGGAAGCTTTGAGGTCTATTAAAGACAATTGCTCTTTCTTT
Source organism: Peucedramus taeniatus (assembly GCA_013400575.1). Lineage (NCBI taxonomy): Eukaryota > Metazoa > Chordata > Aves > Passeriformes > Fringillidae > Peucedramus > Peucedramus taeniatus. The sequence continues at coordinate 47,188 of WBNO01021845.1, forward strand.
CTGCCTGTTCTTGCCATGACAACACCTATTTCTTCTGGCATGAGTATGCATCAGAAACCTTTTACTATGGTGTTATTTGGAACTGCCTGAAAGCTAAAAATCAACATGATTTTCCAGCATCTCCTCAGACCAAAGTGTGTCGGGAACGCAAAGCCATCCTTGGAATATGAAAAATAGGAATGAATCTAGGCTGATGCTCGAGGTCATTCCCTTCAAACTATCCGAACTGACATCATAGACCAAAGACCTGGGCTCAAAATCCATATTACAGCATATTTCTAAGTTACAGAATGTCTGAATTTTGAGAAATACGCATTTATAAAGTGTTTTCATAACCTTTACCCTTTCTAATCAGAAAACCAAGCACATACCCCAATGAACTTCTATCTCAACCATACTTGACAGTTTACTACAAACCCAAATATTATTCCCCTTGAAGGAAAATAAGTGCCCCCAGTTTGAGGAAGATACCAGTCATAAACAAACCTGTTTAAAGTGAAATGTCATGTAAACTGAGGATAAAAACAGCATTTTCAGGCCTCTGCACTTACATAATCAGTTCCCAAGGTGGATTAAAGCTCCCAGAGATCGTATTAATAGTTCAGGAAGATTTTATTAATAGTTCAGTGATAGTTTCTCTATGGAGAATTTCCATGAGTGTGTGATTTTAATGAATTGGCACAATAAGGGAAGGAGGATTTATACTCTTCAGCTTCAAATCCAAATTCAGCTTTTGAAACAGTGAGAGTGCTCAAAAGTTGTTGTTCCCTGATTTTATGACTTTTCCAGATATTGGATGGGCTGTGTCTATCAACAACCTGCTCCTGAGCATGTTTGAATGAGTTCCATGTGATGCCCTAGGTATGGACAGAGGGCTGTTGAATAGGGCACGCTAGGCAAGAAGGCAAAGTGTCCTTCCATTGCTACAGCTTCAGCTTCTAATTTTAATGCAGCTCCTAAGAGATGGATGTTTGGTTCGGCAGGAGGCAGTGGGAGGCAGGACCAGGGCCATGAGGACACTGGGACTGGGCTGCTCCTGCACCTCTACAAGTGTTCCCTGGGGCTGCAGGAGTTGGGGCTGCCCTCCCTCACCTTCTGCAGTGCCTCCACTGATCCCAGGCACGTTTCCAATCTCCACCCCCACAAGTTGCTTGTCTTTCCGTTATCTCTTTTTGCTCCCCTGTGTTTTTGAAGAGATGGGAATGCAAAATTAATGTTGCCGGTGGCAATAATTGCGAATCGTTTGCTTCTACCTTGGCATGCCCTCAGAGTACAGGGGGCTTGAAAATAGCTGCAGAGCAGGGGAAAAACAGTGAAAAGAAAGACATTAGTGCTAGCAGTATGGCAATCCTGACCTGCTTGAATACAACCATAAAACGAATTCCTGCAATTGTGAACAATTCCTTGATTTTGGGTAAGCTGTGACTGTAACTGCTCACACCAAAATGCTCTCTTTTCTTTGAAGCACATAATAGCAAAGGATTGGAGCAAAATCACCGGAAATGGTGAGCTCTTGGTTTATTTTTACATCTCATACCCACATATGTAGATGAAGATGCTCTGAAGTACTTCTGTCAGAGAACCAGAACTGAAAAATGAACACTGGGAAACATTTTCCTAGACATTTTTTCATTATGTTTGTTATCTCTCTTGCTACACTCAGTAACTTTCAAAATTCAGTCATTTGCAGTGGGTTTCTCCCAGTCATTATTGCACACTAGTGAGGTCCTTCAGAGCATCTGTTCATGGGTATTGGCAGATGGCACCAATAAATCAGGTTATAGAACACAGATTTGCTCAGTAAACTTTGATTTGTCCTGATAGAATCACGCTGTCATGTCATCTGGTCTAACAAAATAAGTTGTAACCTTGGGGCAAAAGGGGGATTTCTTCACTACCTTTTTGCAAGAAACCCTTTTCTGGACCAGCTCAGAATAATTTAGGAACAGGAAATTTCCCAGAAGCAGTAAGTCTGTTGGATTGACACCATGTCCTGGTGCTACTCTTTTGCTTGGCATGTACCCCTTTTTTACACACTAAAAGTAGAGAGTAAGGCTCCCTTCAGAAACAACAATAAGAAAAAAAAATAGATGAATAAATTATATTGATAGAGAAACAGCAGGTTCATTCAGGGGGTTGGTTGAGGAGGTTTACAGGGGGGAAGAGAGGAATTCAAAATATTATTAAAAAGTAAAACCGAGAGCACTGAGACACTAATTTGGAAGGCCATACATATGTGTGACTTTTGCTGCAGTTTGCTCTAGATTAGGTCATATTAGGTAAGGCCAGATCAGGATGCTTCTGCTGGAGCAAGAAGAGTGACAGTCACCCACTAAGCTAAGGAGGGGTAGTTTGGGTCACAGGCAGCTTAGGAAGGGACATGAATTAGCTGAAGGCTATTTTTCAGAGCCAGTTTAGGAAGTTGGTATGATCTTTACAGCCAGCTCCAGCAAACCAGGCTGCATTGTCTCCAGTGTTCTGATTTTTGGTGTAAACTGTAGCTCAGAAACCTGTTTATATTCAGCTTTCCTAAGGCAGGGTGACTGCAAGCTGAGTTGCTTCTATTCCTGTATCTCACTGAATGTGAACGTCTGAAATTAGTTGTGGGGGAAGGAAAAAGCAGCAGGAAGATCATCAAAGCTGAAAGCAGTTTTGGGCTTAATTAGAAATGGCAAAAGGTGCTGGGCACAGAGCAGGCCTGGCCTGGAGACCTGCTGGGAGAGCACAGTTCAGCAGGGATGTGTCACACACCGAGCCCTCGGCCGAGCGTGACCTGTGAGCTTCGGCTGCTCATTCAAAACCATCATCACAATAAAGTCCCTCTGCAAGCTTTAGGTTACTGGGAGAAGTGACTCCCTCCAGTCCTTTCTCCCTGACACCAGGAGATAAAGTGGTGTGTTTTATCTCTACTTGAGCTGTTGGTGGGTGTTTGTGGGTGTGAGTTGCTCTCAGTTTTGGGGGTGTGGTAAATAAGTAGGTGTCTTTTGCAGGCAGGTTTTATTGCAGGGCATTCTGAAGTAAAATGCCCACCAGCAGAATGAGCACTTCCACCAAGGAAGGTAACAGCCAGCATTAAGACAGTTTTAACAAAAGAGCATCCTAATTCCCTAGCATTTTGAAAAGAAACTACTCAGGAGCATTGGGGTTGAAAGTTTGACATTGAAAACTCGACCCTAAAATTGTTCTATTATAATATATACTTTTTAAAAAAGAATAGAGAGAATAGGGATTTTTTTTTGAAAGTAATTTTTTAGAGTTAAGCTTTAAACAAAATTAATTAGTACCATTAACCACTGTAGTAAAGAACACTGCTGTTTTCTTTAGCTGGTCATATTTGAAGCTCTCTCCTAGCTATTTCTATTTCCATAGACAGGCCTTACACTGATCCTGAAGGGCAGTAGATCTGTGGGACACTGTGATTAAAAGCAAGGGAGTGAAGGAGTTAGGGCAAAGAAGATGGCAATGAGGCAAATTCAGTAGCATTTAAAAAGGTCTTGAAAGGAATGAATTGAGTGCATACAAAGTCAGTCATGAAAAGCATGACATACAGCATTTATGCCTTACTTCTTGTCCAGTACTGAGATTTTAAACAAAAAGCCCTGTACAGAGACTGTCTCTTTAGATATGCATTGTTAAGCTCAGATTCTCTACACTGTCTATGTAAAAAATATATTTTTTTCACGCTGCCACTTGCATATGTATATACATATATACACATGTACACACACACACATATATATGTTTATACACTTGCTCTCTGCCAAAATAGCTGTATCTGAGCAAAGGGCAATGAAGGCCATACTGCCATGGTGAGGACAAATGCCCACAGCATTAATTAAAGTCAGCCAAAGAAAAGCAATTAAAAAGGTCTTGTGGCACTTGCATTGCTTCTCAGGAGACCTATTGACTTTGCAGAGACGCTTTTCATCTTTGCCCATGGAAGCACCAAGGTATTAAACAGAATTCCTAAAGTCGCATTACACTTGGGTTGTGATTGAAAGCTGATGATGGAGAAAAGGAGATTTTGTTATTTATACTGCTAGGCAACCTATTTGGTGCTGAACAGAAGTCTGATCTAGTCTGGCTTGAACAATGCATGGAATCATCTTAAAAGCAGGAGGGAAAGGAGATTATAAACCATCATTGTGATGAGATTATAACCTAGCATGGTCAGAAGAAAATGATAAATCAATTTTTTTATTAGCAATTGTTGACTGACTTAAACAAAGTATTTGATGAAAATTATTCCTTTTCTGGTAAATATCTTTGCATCTAGCAAATTAAAATAATATTTTGTGTTGACTCCTCTGTACAAGTCCTTGTAGGTATCACAGGCCCTTAGCACTCATTTTCTCAGAGCTATCTGTTAAACAAGTGCTAGATTCCTGTCTTATTACACTAAGAATTTTGTATTTTACTCTAATTTGTTTCAGATGGAAACCTCATTTTAAAATTCAAGGTTTCCCTTCAAATAGCATTTGCCCAACCCCTTTTTAAAACTATTTTTTGGTCTCTGTCAGCTTCGATAAATGTCCCATGGTGATAATTGTCCCATGGGGAAGATATTTTTTCCAATTTTTATTTGCTTTCAAGAGGTGTGTGTGAATATGTGTGTATGTGCGTGACAGCAAACCCCATGAGCCACTTTGTTTTAAAGGGAGTCCAAAATGCCAAATGCCTGTGCAATGGGGGAGACCCAGTTCTTGGTGGGTGCAATATGGGGCAGCTCACACTGCATCAGATAAACACCTGATAGCAGCAACACCTTTGCCTCATATACAGAATAAGAATTCTTCAGACCAATAGAAGCCAAGGGAAAAGAAACCCCCACCCTCTTTTATTTTTTGCTTGATTCAGTCTCTGTCCTTGTCCCAGTCTCTGAGTGAGATTGCTTTGCTGTCTTATCCTTTCATGCTGAAGGGAAAATTGTTTTGTGTATTTGTATTTCACAAAGTCCCACATAGTCACCAGACTGATTTAACAGAAGCAGACCAATGTGTCAGGTCTGCAATAAAATATAATCTCTTTGTGTCTGCCCTTTTGTGATCTCTTCCTCTCTGTATTTTTTTTTAATAACAGAGCAGTGCCTTGGTAATGAGAAACCTGACCATAATTTAATGTCCTTGGAATAAATTTTGATAATAAAAAAATACAAGTAATGGTAAAGATAGATGTGGAAAGGTTTAAAGATACATTGTGGAAAATATATTTTTAGGAAAGCTATTTTTACAATATCAGACTGCAATTCAAGTTTCATGACATTTTCAACAACATGCACTTAAGAAAGGAGTCATAAGACCATTTTCTTAGTGAAGAGTCTTGTACTATGTAGTACAAAGAACTGATGTTTTTCACTGATGTTTTTCCCCTGTGGTTATAAAAGCAGGCATTGCCAATAGCACCACCAATAGCTAAGATTGTCTGATTGCCCCTGATTGTCTGACTTGCTGCAACTTTGCTGTAGTTACACATTTTGGGCCCAAAAACTTCAACAGAGAGCCAGACATATTTTTATGGAAACAGTGTTGGAGGCTGGGGGTGAGATGACAGTTTCTCCATGGGCTTGGAGAGAAAAATATTGTTTTCTGCACTTCAAAATATTTCTATGATTATTGGAGGGTGGAGATTTAAATCTCAGAGCTTTTGGAACATGGACCCAACCTTTCACAAATGGTTATCCTGTGATGTGTGTGTCCAAACTCACTCAAGGAGGTGTGGAGGCTGTTTCATAGGCTGACTAGTCACAGTGATACCCTCCTGCCTTAAAAGCTATGATCAGCCAAAACTCTTGGAGTTCATTAGCTATGTTCCCCCAACAGAGAGAGAGGCTGCAGCCTCAACCCACAGGTGGGAGGTGGAGCTTTCCCTGCAGAGGTTTCTCCCAGAGGTGTTTTGAAGCACTGGTGTAGTCAGGGCCCCCTGAAGCTGTACTTTGATACTCAGATTTTCCCTTTCCTAAGTGCGTGACTTTGCCATTTCGATGTTCTTTTTGTGCTGTGCTCACCACCTAAAGCAATGCTAGGCAGCAGTCAGTGCTGCTTGTTGCATAATCACTCAGAATCAGGGCTTTTGTCAGTTTGGCAGCGTTAAATGTCACATAAACTTTGTACTCTTTGCTACACGAAATACATGCTTATACTCACTGCAACAGCTCTCTCATTTCCACCACACATCCTCCCTTCAGTTCACACCTTTTATTCCTCACTACCTGGCTTTACTGCCACCTTAACTCTGACTACTAAACAGCTTTAAAAGACAGCAGTAGGAAAATGGTTTCTGATGTCTGGGTAGGTACAAGTAAAGCAGAGCATTAACGAGTGCAGCTCCTCAGTCTTTCCAGTATCATTAGCCAAGCACGGATATCAAACTGTGGACATAGTACAAGGTCACTGTTCAGCCCTTTGGCATCCTGTATATTATCTGCTGTCACTGCAAGACTCTAACAAGAGGAGTCTGAGAGTTACCAGTGAAGTTCACTGCCTGAGTAGTGCTTGCACCACCTTCTCCAAAAGGTTATTCTAAATTGTGTTTTCAGGCACCAAAGCATCATGCAAGCTCATGATTCCTTCATTCTCTGGTTCTACTCCTTAAAAATTTGCTCTGATTATTTTTTTCAGAGCCAAGAGCAGGGAATGAATTTCTCTGAAATTGCTAAAACTGCAGTTCACAGCAAGGTGTGACCCATTTCTCAGCCACCTCAGATTAAAAAGCCATACAAATTTTCCTTCTCCTCTTTCTTTTCCTATTGGGTTAAAGTCATACATTAAGTACTGCTACATGGAGTCTTAAATGAATTAGTTTTTTTCCACACAGAGACTGGCATATCCTCTGGAGGTCATATTTCTGAAGGTCATTAAATTTGCTAGGTACAGGACAATCTGTCAGTACCTTCTTCTTTGAAAGCTTCCCATCAAGAACTCTTTCCACCTAATTGCAGGCAGCAGTGTATCCTCCTTATTAAACTCCAAGCAGTAGGTACCAGTGCAAATTTGCAAATTACTTGGTATCATTAACCTTGATTTTTGCAAGGCTTTTGTACAGTGGCATGTATTGTGCCTCTAGCAAATTGCAGAGATTTTGTTTGGAGTGGTAGTGCTTAGTTCTAATTTCAAAGTTTGCCCTGCTTTAAGCTATGAACAGAATCTGATCTTCCAAACTTGCTTACCCCATGATTCTGTGGTATTTCATATGTTCAGGTACACGTGCATCTCAAGTTGTCAGACTGTTCCTGCCCTGTCATGTTCCACACTTACTGTTGACTGATCACTGTTTGCTCAGGGCTTCAGGTTACAGCTTCCATTTAAAGCTGAAGCTTTTATCATTTTTATAATATGCCACAGAATTTATTATAGAAATGGGCAGGAAGGTAAGGCTTATTTATCATCTGCTTTGTGACAAAACCCATATTATGAGCATAAATGACAGCAATAAACAAAAGAAAATAACCTGTTCAGACCAGAAGAAAATCTATATCACTAACTCCCTGCATTGAACGGTTGTTCCCAGAATGAAGGATTTCCTTGTTATTAGGAATGGGCCAGTTGAAGAGAAGTGATCAGAAAAGCTGCATTCCCTATTAGCTGCTACAGAATGTTGCACATGTGCAATGCATATTAATCCCACTTACATCCATCAATGCAATTAAAACCTCCCCGTTACTGAAATCTATAACTGGCACAGAAAGGTACCCAAGCTTAGTAAAGAGTGTTCCTTTATGCTGTTCACTGGACAGCTCTCCAGTAGTGCTAGGTGATTTCTAAAAGGAAGTAAGAAATTTTGGCTGAATATGCAGAAATTTGAAAAACGTTTGGAGATTATAACCAAGGCCAATGGTTGTCTGCAAGTGTCAGTGACAAGCTAAGAGTATTAATGGATACTTTGCAGATGCTTCTGAGGTTTTTTTGGGGTTTTTTTTGCTTTTGACAATGACACACTTTTATCATATATATACTGTAACGTGCATGTACAGTACATCTTTGCACAAAAATTGAAGATAAGGTCCACTGACAACACATTTATAATGCAGAGGTTACATTAATATATTTCCCCACTTCTGTTAAGATCTGTCTGGGAAAATCAGTTCACCACTTTTTGGTAATTGGTACCATCAGCTTCAAAGTTTTAAGAATAAAAAGTTAACAGACTTTTTTTTTTTTACTCCAAATTGTCTCCTCTAGGTACTATGTTGTTTCAATTTCTTAGTTGCATCTTAGGTGCACTGTGTTGTACAGCCTGAGAGATCTCTTAAATGGGTTCTGCTGTTTGAACTAAATGAGTTGTGAATGGGTTCAGACAACAAAAGTATGCTCAGTGTGAAATCCACCACTGCATACAACAAATTCCTCACTCAAGATGATTATTGAACAATTGATTTTCTCAATAACAAACAGCAAGAAAATCTCCTAACAGAAAAATAGAGAAGTTAAAAATTTGTCAGCATCAAAACTCTTTCAGACCACAGAAGACAGATGAAGTAGTTTGCCCACTACTTCAGTCTGTATCCATAAAACAGAAGTGCCACTGTTAAGGTAGCTCAGTTTCTGACAGAGAAGTTGTGAAGCACCTTGATTGTTGAAATGATTTTGGGAAAAGAATTTTTATTATAGGAGGTTATAACAGCAATTTAAGCACTACAGTCAAGGTAAAGGGAAACATGTCAGATGTTTGTTTTCAAACAAACAATACAAGATAGTAACAATAAAAATTTGGCTGTGATTTATAGAAAGATAAAACAGTGTTAAAATTTTTTTAATTCAGTTTGTGATAAGATCATAGATTCTGGGAAAAATTATTCAAGGAAGTGTATACTGAAATATCCAGAATCTACTTACAACAAAGCATTTGAAGGACCTGCCTGAAATTTGAGATGGTTAAATGCTGCTTTGATATTGTGGACGTGCAAATACACCCACATTTTTTCTGCAAATGAGACTGAGGCAGAAAAGCATAACACCAGCAATGTGGGAATCCACAGAATCCATGATGGAGAAACCCAGAGTGGACAAACAACCCACAGAAGATAATATCTGCGATTTGTAAAAGGATCACAACACCTCACAGGCATTTAAAAGCATCAGCAGAGATCTGTAGAGGAAGGAACACACTTCTTCTTCATGGCAGCCAAGGAAAACAGCATAGCATCACAGAATCATGGAATATGCTGAGTTAGAAGGGACCCCCAAGGGTCATCAAGTCCAATTCCTGGCCCTGCAGAGCACCATCCCCAAGAGTCACACCATGTGCCCAAGAGCATTGACCAAATTCTTCTTGAACTCTGTCAGGCTGCTGCTGTGACCACTTCCCTGGAGAGCCTCTTCCAGTGCCCAACCACCCTCTGGATAAAAAAACTTTTCCTTATATTCAGCCTTAATCTCCCTGGACACACCTTCAGGCCATTCCCTTGGATCCTGTCACTGGTTACCAAAGAGAAGAGATCAGTGCTTTTCCCTTCTCCTCCCTGTCCACCTGAAGGTTTATGGAACACAACTGATTTTCCATTATATTTAGGTGCACCAGGGATACCAGTATTAGCAAAGACAATTCACTTTTGGTAGGAGTAAAACTCTGATCATATAGAGGTTAACTTTTATTATATAACAAATTTGTGCCAGTAAGTGTTTGGACAAAGAATAATATTAAAACTTATGGAAGAGTTAAAATTTCTAATAGTACCAGAAGTAAAAAAATGCTTATTATTGAGAAAAAAGATGCCAACTTCTGGATCTCAGAGATGGAATTCATGCAATGGACAGACAATTGTTGTCAGCAACTAAAATGGAACCTAAGGATACTTCTGGGAAATAAAGGAACTCTCAAGAGAGTATAAAATAGAGATGAAAGGGTCAAGATGGTCCGCGGCTCATCTGCACAGGAAAGTTTCTCTTGTATTTGGGCTACAATAAGAGAAGCCTATTGCTCTAGGGAGAAAAGTATAATGAAGAAGAACAAGTGAATGCATTGTGATTACAGATCATGTAGAAAGCAAGCAAAACATTGAGATATTTCATTTGCATATGAATGACCTGAAAATGGCATCTATTGCAATGTCTCTAATGAGAAACTGGAAAGGCAGCAACACTTTGGGAGGTGACCTTACAAAACTGAGGCATCCATATATGCATGATCATAATCTCTTCATGAAATTATTTCCTTGGAATGCCATTGGGTTACACTTCAAGCCACAAGGCTTTTTCTTGGAAATACAAAATATTTGACAGTGTAAACAGTATTAAGTTACACACAAATTATGTTAGATATGGGGGGAAAGTGTAAAAAAATCCCATCTGGAGGCCTCAAGTAACTCAAAAATTCTGACATAAACTAAACAAATTAAGATATAAAGTGTAAAGATACATTCCAGTGGAACTCCCTGGGAATGTCTCCCCCAGCAGACTCCTCACATGAAGGATCCATAAGGAAATTTGCACCTATTAAGCTGCCTGCAGCAGCAGCTTGAGAGGGCTTCTAAGACACATATAGGAAGGGTAGGTCACAACCTGGTCTGAATTTAACATTGTGAAATTACCATGGCACCAATGATGCACTGGAGGTCACATGAGTTCTGAAGACAAGATGCCCGTGCTTGTCAGGCAGCTGTCAGAGTCACTTTGGTCTCACAGGTATCTTGAGACAGATAGAGCAAAGCAGCAAGTCCAGTATGGTTTGTGGAATGTGATAGAGGTGGGAAGCAGTCATACCAATGTGCAGTGAACTTGTCTCAGGCGCAAGAGATGCGCCTGCACCAGATGGACACAAGCAGAGGTGGAATAGGTTTTCTCATCTGAGACAGCTGAGCTCAAGGACCTGGGACAGCAGGAACTGAAGGACCTGGCTGTGGCAGAAATGAACACATGGATATTAAAACTGAGATCCAAGGGTCAGTGTGATGCTACAGCACACCTCAGGAGTCAATTGAACATTGATAGCTGATGGTCTTTGGTATTCTGAATTACATTAGAAATCACTGATGGTGTGGCTAGAAAGGGGAGTTGGGGGAAAATAGCCAACTTGCATCAGGACCCTGAAAGAGGTACATGGTTACTGGTTCCTTTCCTATTTCCATCGATCCAGCCATGATTGGTTTATAACCCTCTCTGTTGCTGTGCTCACAATTTGGAGTGGAAATGTGAAACAACACTTTCTTTTTATTTCCTTTAAAAGTGGCAGGAACAGCCTCTTTCCCCTTGCAAGAGGAATTGCATAAGGTCTCCCACAACTGCTTACAGAAACCACATCAGTAGGAAGCAAAAGTAAGGAAAAGAATACAAGAAGGAGGCAGTAAATGTGTTCTCCCCAATGGCATTTTCACAACAGGATAATTTCTCTGGCTTCAGATCCCCTGATCATAACAGCAAACCATCTGCCTGTGGAAAGAGGACACTTCAAAAAAGGATATTTGGCTTAGTCATCCTGTCACATCACAGCTCTGCAGGGTTTCTTTTATTCTAGTAAAGAGGTTTTCATTTTTAATCCTGTTTCTGCACTCTTCAAAGAAACATTTAGATGTTGTTTTCATAGTTTTATCTGACAATTCTTCTTAAAAGTATTGTGAAACAAATAATCGAGCATCCTACAGATGTATAAAGCTAGTAGTGCCAGCAATTGCAGTGAAGCACAGTAAAGCACAACTGCAGTTAAAATACTATGGAATCAGGTACCCCAAAAGACAGTTTAAAGCATGCATAGACTCTTTACAATAGGAATATCATCCATGTTTAACACCAGTGACAACCAAGGACAACACTGGCGTTTACAGGGATGCAGGACCCAGCTCCCTGTGGCAGATCCAAATTATGCACTGGATGCAGTCCAAATTATGGCCCTGTGTGGGCTAAGTTCATAGGGCCAGCTCCTCCCTGTGTGACTGGATCTGTCCTATGCTCATGGATCCATGCACTTGCACGTTGCACAGTCCTTCACTTTCTTTCTGACCTTCCCTCTTGCCTCTTCTGGCCTCTTCTCTCTGAGTTGGCAGTGTAATGTGGACAAGCTGGAGGCAGAGGTGCAGTCTATTGGGACACTTGTTTAATTTCTCTGCCTTCTGCTGCCTTTTCCTACTCCTACAAGAAAATCCCTCTCCAGTAGATAAGGAGTATTTGTTTCTGCTGTTCTCCAAAGCTTGTCATAAGTTTCAGACTGCAAACAAGGACCTGATGCTAATGTTCATGTGCCTTTTTGGTGCCTCCCCCNAAACTGTCAACACTCATAACCGCATGAACTAAAATCCCCTCACTGAGTGCAATACTATTATTAACCCTGCTGTCCCTAGCAGGGCTCCCCCCCGCCCCCCATCCCCCTTGTTGTCATTCCTTCACACTTCCTATCATTAATAGTCCTCTTCTGGCTCAGCTAAGTTTGTTGAAACAAAATCCGTGATGATATATTTCAGTCTGCATTTTGTATTTCATTTGATTGACTTCATATGTGTTTTTAGAGCTACAGGTCAAAAGCTTCATTGCCCCTTCTGCTTTATAAAGCATTCTTCTAAATAAATAGCACATACCACAGACATGCCTGATAGTCCTAGCAAAATACGAAGCCATCCACACCAGCTGGAAGCTGAAGAAAACAGCACCTGCCTGCACACAGCAATTCTGTGTAAATCTGAGACAAAATGAAAAGCCTTGCCTCTGCTCAGACATGGGAAAATTTACTATAAAATGAAGCTCAACATGTGGAAACAAGCACTTCTGAAAAAGCAGGAGAGGTTGCTGTCCCATCACTGTTCATAACCTCCTTGAAGCTGCTGGTTACTATCCCTTGTGGAACCTGGTCCTTTGAGGGTCTCTATAACATTACAGATTATCCTTTCACCTGAGGTTGGCTTAGGTGAACCTGATATTTCTGCCCTGAGACACCAGAGAGTATTTATGATCCACAGCCATGGAAAACTACAAGATGAGGGGTGGATCCTAATATGTGCCCATCTCTGGGACTCCTCCAAGTGTACACTTGTGAGATTTAAGTTCCTCAAATCAATCTCTGCAGAATTGTGCTGGGTTAAAAATAGCTACACCATCATTTTTCACTTCCCCTAATAAAAACATGGTAACATCTAAATTCTTCTTAATTTATGTCTGTTCAATCATAGAAAATATCTTCTCTTATTCTTGAGTATTTCAGAAGCCAGGTAACTGAATAAAATGTTAACACCTAGCACTTGCTCATTTTACACACAGAAGTATGGACAGTGCTTTCTCTATTTAGAAGAGAACCTGAATATAACACTTGTCAGTGCATGAAGCAGTGAAATTTGCTGGGTTGTTTTTTTTTTTTTCCTGCCTGATGAGTGTCTTGGCTTTATGACAGATTTTAATGTCAGTAGAAACTGTAGTTCCAAAGTACAGTCCCAGCTCCAATGGCTTCAGATTGCAGATTTTTTTGTCAAAACAAAAAAGTTCTGTATGACTCTGGCCTCAAGGCTCTGACTCCAGTGAGCAGAATTAGGAACTTCTGCATCTAATTCTACTTTCCATCTGATTTTCCATATGAGCTTTGCTTCAGCCTTGTATTGGTTTTGCTTATTTTTTAGTATATAATACAAGTCAAGTATGTTTTACTAGAACTGGCAACAAAACAGGAGGGAAGATTTGAGCCATGAGTTTTTGCCATGCTGTTCAGCATCGTGCTGTGACTCCAGATGTGCTGACAAACACAGCAAGCAGGACTCCAATATCAGGTGGGTTTCAGTGGTGAGCCAGGGGGCTGGAGAGGTGGCAGATATGACTTTGCATTTTAAACATATTGCAGTGGCTGTGTCTGTAAGAGTTTCACATGCCCTCCGCTAAAGAACACGATATTTCTTTTCATACTTTGAGGCATCAGACTTTGAGGAAACACCTGCAATATTAAGACAGTGTATTTTAAAAGCTATCTTCACTGTCATGGGTTTGGAATGATGAAATAATCTGACATTTAATGGAATTAACAATGAATGCTGATTATGTGATATCTTGAAGGACTGTGTTCACTGGTAGATGCCCACAGAGGAGAGCTGACAGGTCACCTTAGTGTGAGACCACCAGAGGGAATATTCATCAAGCAAAATGAAAGGAATCAAACACGTCTGGCAGAAGAGTCTCATGATGGCTTGACACCTTGGACATTTGCATGAGAATCTTCTCACCTTCTGTTTTACTTTTCATTTAATCAAAGTGTACATTGAAAACTCTGCCTTGCCATCTTCGCAACCCCTCTCCATTGTTGCAGGGGTCTCCTGTGAGGCCATGCTCTGGGAAACTTCTCAGGCTACCTTCCTCTCTAAGATTGCTTTCCAACTTCTTCCCTCATGCTCCCTCCTTTGCTCTTCAAAGGACATATGGCTCTGGCAGCATTTCAAGGTGGGCCTGCACAGGTGATCAATGAATTGGGCCCCCTTGGGTTTGGTACATGAATGCTACCTGGTCTTTTTGTTGTCAGGGAAAGCAGGAAATACAGGAGCAGTACATTTCCCAAGTCACACCCTAGATCTGAACATTGCTTCCTTCTCTTCCATCCTTTGACTTTATTTGCTTGTGTTGACTTCTGACACCAGTGTGATCCTTGATTGCCTTTTATTTGCCTCTGAGTAATTAACAACAGGACAAATGCTCAGGAGCTCAACACTTTCTTGCTCAAATTCAATTTTTGAAAAAAACCTTCGTAAAAGAATAGGAAGGTCCTTGCTGAGCCAAATCCAGCAAATCCATCATCCTATCTCTGGCAGTGGCTAAAGGAAGTAGTACAAAACCAGGATAAAATTTTGTATATTCACAGAGTACTCTCAGTGTTCAGTTAAGGGCTTCCTGTGTTTGCTTTTTTACTGAAAGATCTTTTTCTGTCTCAAATGACGTCTTTTCTCTAATGACAATTAGGTCATAACTCTCCAATCTATGAATGAAAACAAAAAAAGAATTAACTAGTGATGGAAATTTTGAAAATGTTTTATATCTTAGGAGTCCAGAGAGCCTGCCTGGGAATAAATTGCAACGTTTAGCTTTCTCTATCAAAACATTTTTAACTAAAACAGAAGGGACCCAGTCATCTGCAATGCTGTCCCGCATTTGTTATGAAAAAGGGAAGGGGACACCATCATAATTTCTTTTTTTCTGGTTTTGCCTTTTCAGCATATTTTAGTATTGCCACAGTCAATAACTAATCACTTATTTCTCTGAAATACTCTTTTGGGACTCTTTGGATCTTGTAGGAGATTTTCCACTAGAAAAAATAACAAAAAACATTACTGTAGGGGTGGCCAAGCTTATTACTGTCCTGAGAGCACAAATCAGGATCCCAAATTTTGTAATACAAAATACTTTCAGTTCCTCCTCCTTCATGTCTCAAGTCAGGTCCTGTGAGTAACACCATGTATGCTCCAGGAATATTTCAGTGCCAGCCAGGAAAATTTTACATGCACTCCTCAGACACTAGTGAATCCTGTAAGACCTCTGCACTCCCATGCAGTGCTTACACAAGATATATAAACGTCTTTTAAAAAAATTCAGGATCTTTATGATTACATTGGTTATTTTGCATATATAGTAGATAATCTTGTAAGTCATCCTTGGAGCTGAGAGCTGCTCAGCCGATTTCACAGTGTGACAATGACCTCAGGACCCAAAGGGAGCAGATCTCCTTGGACTACCTGAGAACCTGACCTGGCTCAGCACTCTGGTGTTGAACATTTACAACTACAAACTGCGATCTTTCAAAACACTTGCTTGTTTTTCATTAGGTTGACATTGCCTTTTTATATTCACTTCCAAGCCCGAGGCATATGGGCTTTCTAAGGTGAAAAAAGGTTGAATAAAAGCTGATGATTGATGGTAAGAAAACAATTTGCAAGGAATGGGAATACAGTAGCATGTCACTTCACCTAGAAGCACTTGCCATTTGAAAGCTCAGCACTTGCCATTCTGTGACAATCTGCAGTAGTACTTCCGTACCTCCTGATATTGGCAAGTGTTTAGAAGAAGTAAAAAGGTTGAAAAGGGTATAAAAGCTATCTCAGTTTACCAAAATATGACATATTTAAGAGTTACTTACAATTTTTTATACTTATATAGCTAGAATGGTAGAGGGAAATACTGACTCTGAAGAGATCATGAGAACTATGGTAACTTCTAGAAGGTAGAATACATCCCTTATTCCAGTGCTCTTTATTTTTGTAGCTGTCTTAATTCCTGGGAATGCAATAAAGTGTATTTTCCAAAAATTCCACTAAAACCACTGTTGCACTTACAGCTACTCAACACATTTTCTGTACAGTATCAAAACAGGTGAAGATAGAAACAAGTAGTCGTTTAAAAAAATCTATTATTATAAAACAGAATGTCTCATCCATAAAACCCTTTGGGTTTACAAAAAAATCAACAATCTACAACACTCATAAAGCTTAATTCAGCCTCTCAGTGGAAGCAATTCACTGAAGCCTTCCAGAGTGCTGGAGGGTTGCAGTGCTTGGTTGGGAGAAGCAACGTGGTACAGTCTCCCCTGCTTACACAGGGCAAATGCACAACCTTCCCTTATTAGACATGAATATCCTCACCATAGGTCAACCCTCTGTCTCAGGACTTCTCTCTGTTTCCTGATCCACAGGGAGCACTTACATACTCCTCTCCCTTGGCCCTGGCAATACCATCTATTCTGCAAAGTAAACAATCTCCAGACTGGGAAACCACAGGAAGCCCTTTATAACACTTAAGCATTCTTACATGACCATTTAACCCTTTAGATATTATTAAGAGATTATTTTACTGACAACACGACCAAATTGAGACTCTGCATCCCTCAGTGAAGGACACCCACTCTGCCATCCAGTGCTATCTAGTTTTTCACACTGCAAGGTGATACAATTTGGTACCGATTTGTTTCAGGTAGTAACAGCTGGACCACAACAACAAAAAAGCATTTCTTTTGGAGGAGAGTTTCTAGCAACATCAAGCATTTGCTGTCTGAGTCAAAAGTTGTTCAGGAAAGCAAAACAGCTATACCGACATGAGAACATATTTTAAATAACATGTATACACACAGCTCGAGGGGGCTTTCTTAGCTCGGGTGGTTGTCACCAGAGAAATTATCCAATTTTCAGACTGGCACTAGCGAGTAGGGTGATAGAGCATCTGCCTGCTTCAACCGTAGAGACAAGACCCATGTGGTGAAAATTTGTTAAGAAAGTGGTTTATTCACTGAAAAAACAAAAGATTGACTGAAATTGCTTGTATTTATCTGATGAAGCATCTTGCCAGAAAAAGGATGAGGGAAAAATCAAGCAAATGCACAAACTGAATTGTTTCCAAGTTTTGTTTTGATGTGTAGCTTCAGTGTGGTATGAAAAGGGAGAAAGAAACATTCAAAAATGACATTAAGCCTTTTGCAAGTCAAAGAATGAACTGGATGTTTTCCGTTTTGTTTTGACCCACAACAATTGCTTTTCCAACTGTAATAGTGGGACAATGACTTAGAAAATCAATTTGTTCATCTCCAGTCATTAAGTGTGTAATGAAGCATTCAGTGTGGTTTGTGGCCATAATGAATAAACAACTTATTCAATGTCATTAACATTTTTGGCCTGTGAACTCATGAACACCCGATAATACTCCTTGTTGTGCAGATCATGTGAGCTGTCTTCAGTATGAATCACTCAAAATTCAAGATTATATTTTACTTTTATTGAGCATTATAAGTACTTCTTTATGGTAGAATCTGTCTGGGAATGTGGTCTAATGAGATACATGTCTTTTTGGCCAGTGGAATATTTGTTGCATTGTACTGAACTGTCCATCAAACTAATGAGAAAAAACCCAGGTATAACCAGGTGTAGCAGGAAAAAATGTTTGCATCATCCTGCCATGTGGTTTTGCTGCATTATGTAGATGTCTCCCATATTAAGCTGTTGCAGGTATCCTATTGTCACCCTGAGGATGAATTTTAATTAAGCACAGTATAGAATAGTTTAATTATTAACTTATGGCACATATTTTACATAGAAAAGGTGATATGTACAGCATGAAATTATAATTTGATTTCCAGATCACCTTCTCCATAATAGCACAGAGGGACTTAGATTGGACCCACAATCCATCTAGTCTGGTATTCTGTGATAAGCTCTGTCAGTTACTGATTTAAGTAATGATTCTGAAAATACAGCTATTATTCACTACTCCATAGCTGATATATACTCAAAATCTGTCCAGACACCAGAAACCCTCAGCACAATTCAGGCAGATGACTTGAATACATGTTAGAGGGTAAGTGCTGTGTAACACAGAGGAGCTGCAGACTGTGAAGTTCTAGTGCTAAGCAGACTTGCCTGACTGAAAACCTTAGAAATTGGGAAGCAACCCTATTCCTGTTTCCCTCATTTGTCTCAGAGGGCTATAGCATGGGTTGGTTTAAAGTTGGAGTTGTTCCTGATTGGATGCTTTTGTTATATTATCCAAGAGGCTTAACACAGCTTTACTTGTTATCTGGACAAACTAACTTTGAAATGTACTGATATTCTTAAACTGGTCTAAATTTTTAAATGCTTAAAGTTGCTTGGTTGAAATGACTTCAGCAATCTCATAATCCCATTGGCAAATAACCTTGATTGGAAATAAATTCAAATCTGCTCTTAAAAATCCATCATTTTCTGTTGATACCAGAAATCACCTGCCCAGACATGAACAGATAAGGGATAAAGTTTTGCTTTAGTAACAATATTAACACACGATTTTGAATTAATCAAGCTGGTTATTATCACTTGAAAATTGCACCATCCCCTGTAGAGTTCAATTTCTGATATAATGAATACATATCTCAGCATCTTCATTTTCTTTCTCGTCACGGCTGTTTTGCTTGAAACTATTTTCCCTGGGACATTCAAAATAATTTTACAGTCTCTATTTCACTTAAGACACAAAGATCTAAAAATCCTGAGGAAAAATACAACAGAGGTACTACCTAGGCACATTATTTGAAGATATGTAGTGTATAAATCAGCATGCTCAAGGACAACTCAATGACAAAGATTTTCTTCAAACCTCACTAGGACACGGATGACACATGACCAGGATGATAACATATACTTGATATTCAGAAAAATAATTTGACTTGTAAAAGGGAAGAAAATGAGTCAACAAGACAAGAGTACCAAAGTCTTCCCTACACCTCATAGCAGAGTGCATCCCTTGACTACAGTGGCCTAATTTAGTAATTGCACTTGACACAGTGAGGATGTGCCACACCACATCTGAAGCAGCACTACTTCCTTCACATCAATCTCTTTTAGCTCACAACTAGGTCTTAAGTTGATTATTTTTTGCCCCTTCTCTTGCAGTATAGATAAGCTGTACTGTGCACCTCTCCTGACTCAGTTTCCAGTTTTAAATTTCTTGTTTGTCTCTTCCAGCATCTGAAGTTCCTTAGGCTGTGTCCTGCACAGGCATAGGAAGACCTCCTGATGGGAGAAGTGCTGAGTGCTTTCACTCTGCATCATTATTTTCTGAATTAGTAGGCATAGTTTGCTCTGTGTCAGTTCAGTCACCTTCATGCTAGAATAATGGGGATTTTAATTACATGATGTTAAACCTCTCTCTGATGTTGCCATGTATTGGAAGGCTCATCATCAATTCAGCAGTCGATTGAGGAAACCTTGGATAATGAGAGTTTATTAACCCAGGTTAATGAGCCTCAGGCAAAAATGAGGGATTTTGCCCAGCTGAAGAGGAGCACTGAACACAAACAAGGCTACATGAGCAGAACTCAGCCCTCTTGAGATCTGCCCAGGAAATGACAGAGCATTTGGTAGAAATACCAGTGACTGGATGCTGAAAGCAGAACATCTGTGTTCTCGGGAGCTACGTTTTTTAATCATGTCCTCCAAACCTCTGAGGAGAGGCATTTATTCTAGCAAGTGCACTGGCAAACAGGGAAGAGAATGGCTCAGAGGAGCAGCAAGCAGGATGAGTGTCTCTCAAGAAGTCCCTTAGACTCTTCCCTCAGGGTCTCTCTGAGAGGGCTCCTTTTGTTGTCCACCCTGAAACTGATAACATTTGTGCTCCCTCTTAGTTGTTGGATCTCATATCCTGTTCTAGGTGCAGAGAGGTGCAAAAAATCTGTGGTACTAAACATAAGCAACAAGCTACCTTCCTTCCCTGGGAGACAATCTTCTGACAAAACTACTTACTCCTCCCATAAATTCACACAGGTACAAGTTCCTGTGGAATGACTTACCAGGGATAGGGAAAAGGGAGAAATCCCATGACATCTGGAACCACCGTGAGCTGTTCAACTTTAGCCCCTCATGCTCATCTCCTGTCCTGCCTGACCAGGCATCAATAGGTAAGGAGGTGAGAAACAAAGCATCATTGCAACAGGAAGAGCATTTATTTAATTACAGCTACTCACTCTCAGTTCATAAAGAAGTATGGATTTTTAAAATTTGTTTTGTTTTTTTTCTGCACTTTTTTGATCTGTTGCATATGCGGCTGAAATAACAATAATATTATTTCAAAGGTGTTTCCTTACTTGAAAGTTGTAGTAAATGTCAATCACAGCTAGAAAGAAAGACAGACATTAACCAACAGAGGAAAAACACATGAGCTTCAGTGATGTGAAATACTACTCTTTCCTGTAACAAATGCATGAACCATTGAAATTATAAATGAGGATCTGCAGTTCAAAAAGATGGTAGCAATAGATTCCCAGATTCACATTTTTGTGTCCAGTCCCTTTACTAGAAGTCTGAGAAGGGCAAACAATTCAAAATTACTTACTAGGCTGAAATCTTTGGTTCTGAAGTCAGCAAAAGATTTGCCCTTGTTGTCAGTTCTGGGAATTTGTGTACGCACTACATTTACTTGTCAGCTCTTGCTGTTGGCAAAATTCAAATGGATACAAATTCTTTAAGCTAGTGGATGGAAGACAAAATGGCCCCAGAGAAAATGACTCTTAGTTTTATGAACTTAAGAAAAAGGAAGTTTCTATTTCATATTTTTGCATCTATTGCAAAATATAACTCATGAATCAAAGTATCTTTCCACCTTCCCTGTAGGGTATCTTATCAATATTCAAAGAAGGAAAAAAGGACTGCCTAAAATATCAAATCCTATGAAATACCTGCAACTTTGGAAATTAAAACAGCTGGTAAATGGCTGAATGAATTGTATATGGCCTAAAGAAAGTTAGGTGCATGTTATTCTTATTATTCTTAGTCTCAATATATTTAAAATTGTAAAACTGTGATTCAATGAAAATAATGGCAGCTATGGCAAAAACGTGCCTGAGACATATTTGAAAAAGTTTATTGTAAAGTCAGCTGTAAAACTTCCACTGTGCTACTTCTTCAAAAGGCAAAATCTTGCAGTTCTTATTAAAGACCTCTACTAAACAAAGCATACACACATACATACTTAGAAAGGGTCCACAGGTGTTTTCCAAAATTAGAAACTTATTCATCAGGGAAAAAAAGAGTTACACAGTTTGTGATACAGTTGATGATAAACAGAAGCTCTGCATGGCCATGGGTAAAACCCTGCCTGCAAAGGAAAGTTCTCTTTGTGCAATTTTTCTTGTAACATTTATGCAAATATTACTATGACAGGAATGCACCAGTGTGTTCATGAGGACGTGCCACTTTGAGATGACAGCAGATCCCACAGGGCCTTTGGGCTCTTGGAGAACATGAACTGAGGTGGCTGATCCGTGTTCCTGACGGTCCTGCAGCAACAGTAACACAGAGAGGGGCCTGTGTGGAGCTGGCTGGAGCTGCAGCAGAACATCAGTGTTGGAAGAGACCTCTATCGAGCCACCATCACCTTATGTATGTGCATATCTATGGATATATGTTTGTATTTATAAAAATATCTGAACAGACTGGTGTTTGTACCTCAATTACTGCTGTCAGGAAGGTGGCTACTGCTGAACAGTGCCATTTCATGAGTTGTGTAGGAGTGTTTAGAAAGGCACAGGGGATTAATACCAGATTTACCATGAAGAGCTCCTGCAGCCAGGACCATGACTGCAAAAGGGGTCTTGCTTTTCAACCCTCACACTCTCAATCCAAAAGGTAGAAAATGTAATTGCTTTCCCATGCTGTAAGGCATGTCAAAAGCTTTACAAGCCCATGTGGCAACCATCTTTTCTATAGTCTGGGGTATGTGCATGTTGTAAAATAATTTTGTAGCTCTCCATGAAAGACCCCAGCAGCCAAGTACTTCTGAGAGGGAGGGAGGGGAACTGTAGAGGTCTGAATTGCAGGATATAAGGAGCAAAATAAATAGAGTAACACAAGGAGTTTTTTCTAAGTCTAGATTAAAATAGCCACATGTCTTCAAATCTTCTGATGAACTTTAAGAAATGTACCTGCACCATAGTATTGGCAATTCAATTTATAAAATCCAAAGGTAGATAAAGAGCTAAGGGTATTGATTGAACTATGAACAAGTATACCATTCCCATTGTTATGGCTGTATCTACAATAAACATATGGCAGATTAAATTTTTAACCTGTTTGTTACTAGCAGCTGGAGAAGGCTCCCAATCAGGTGAGAGAAACGAATAATTTAGGAATACAGAAGCATATGCAGCCAATCATTAGGGGTTTTTAGATTTCAAAGCAGAAATCTTTCCAATCTCAGTAAGCAAAAGAGAAAATACAAAGAAATACGAGTTCCTTAGTGTCTACATTATGTTAAGAGGATTATGAATGTGTGGTCTTTTAAACTCTAGGAGGCTGACTGGTGGAGAGCGGGGTACTGCAGCAGAGAGGCACGCTCGCTTCTGTCCTCAGAACTTGTTCTGGAGCTGACACTGCTTTCAACTCCAATTAGCTTACTCAAAATCACAGCCCTGACCTTTTTTCAAAGAACTGTTGTGTATGAATACACATAAACTGCACTAGAAAAAGTGATGATTCAGTGAAATATGGTCCTGTGAGCTTTTGGTACTGGAAAGACACTCCTAGGAGTGATGGAGGCCAGCTGGTGCTGAGCACTGTTGCCAGAAGAAGATCTGGGGAGTGAGAAAACCCCCCCTGACTGTTCATAAGGATGCCAGCTACTTAAAATACTGATGGCATTTTCCTTTGGATGTAGTGTTAAGATCCTTCTGGCTTCACATGCTAATTGAGAGAGTGATAAAGGGAGGGTAACCTCCACACCCCCACTCCTGTTTTAAACAACTCTCTTTTCCATATTTAGGACTATCAGCAAGGTCTACATATAGAGTTTGTGCAGTATTATGAAATATTGAAGCTGACTAAATGCTTAATTGCAATTGCAAGCTGCTTGTAGGCCACCTGACAGGCCCTAGAGGCCCTGGTGCTATGGTAAAAGGAAGGTTCCTTTGCCAAAGGATGTGATGTGTGTTCCCCATTTCAAACCAGATCACTGCAAGAATGCCTGAGTCATGTGCCTTAGATATCCCACACAACCTGTCAAGCTTTGCCTATCTCTTTTGGCCTAACAACCTTGGAGACCCCTTAACCATTCCACTGAACCACAGCCCACAGCTCTTATCACTCCAAAGATCCAGTTCCTGTTTTTTTCTAATTCCACATATCTGTCTTGGATCAGAGTTTCACAAAACTTCTCAGTGCATACCAGACCCATCCTCTTTGACCCAAAAAGCTATTTAGAGCACCACCTAACTCCGAGTCTCCTCAGCTCTTCCAACCTTCTGCTCCACACCTCCTTCTGCCTAAACCCCTCAACTCCCCTGCTCTTCCATCCCAGACTCTCCACTGCCATCCCTCACCGCTCCATGGTCAGGAGCCCCAAATGCTGGTCTCCCTGCAGCGATGGCTGCTCAGCTCTCCATCTTTGGACCCCTCACCTCTGCTTGAACCATCTGCCAACATTTACACCCACTACAATGAACTTCCAGGGGACTTTGAGCCCGCCTTCCTCCACTACAGCACCTCCTCTTCCCTTACGAGAGGGAATGAACCAACTCCTGCATCTCACATGGCGAGCCTAAATACAGGTTGCAGTTTCCAGAAATATACTTTAAAAGGATGCAAAGAATAAAAATTAAGATATATTTTAGGAAAACCAGATGTATTTAGACCCTGTATTTTCTTACTTTTACTCTTCAATTGGATCTGGAACTTCTTTTTTTATAGGATTTGGAAAATAAAACTGGAGAAAATGCACATGTAATTTTTTCCTTCCTCCTGCCCCTTGCCTCTAACAACAATGAGAGCATTTTTAGGTTTATTTTCCTCTCTTTAGTCCTGTGTTTGTGAAGAAGGTGGGGGAGGTGAAAGGCAACTAAGACCCAAAGAATTAGAGGTTGCTTGTTCTTCTTTGTAAATAATTGCCATGCCATTGATGGAGTGCCCCGAAGCCCAGATGCCTGCTGACAGACTGCTGTGTCAGCAAAAATCTCTCTTGTTTTGCAGGAGGCTTTAAAGTCATGATGGGTGGAATACAACGCGGAGCACAAAAACTCACTAGCAGTTCTTGATAGCACACAGTTGCTTTTCAAATTTAAAACATTTTTTTCCTTTCCACTTACACCAGGAGTGCTACCTCAGTGATGCTTGTTAATCCATTCTTCCTTTCTCATGGAGGATGCAGAGTTCTCACTGAACCATTTTTTTCTTCCCATTGAGATCTATCATTGCAATCAGAATGCAGCTTATTTGATGAACCACTTTATTAAACCTGTTTTCACCTTTGGAAAAGACATTTTGTTCTCCTCCATTTAAAGCACACTAGGAAACTGTGCAGATACAGTTATGGATCAACACCTTATTAATCCCTTTTTTTTGTGATAAAATAGCTGTGTGAGGAGGTACAAGGACCTCACAGATAACAAAACTCTGCTAGGTGCCTCATTTAGACCTTTTCCTATTCAAAAACTCCTTGGTCTGGTACAGGAACACGAGTGCTTCCTTATAAGTTGTGCATTTTAATTTTCCTCCTAGCCTCACATTGCTGCCAGTGTTAAAGATTTGAACAAAAAAAAAACAGGGCAAAACAGAGCTTACAGCAGTAGAAGTACACTGTGCATTTGAAAAGCTACGTAGTGGAATGGAACAAAGTAGGAGATCTTGTTTTCCAGCCATGAAGATCTTTAAATGCTATAATAAACCAAGATGGAAACCTGGTCAGGACTATTGTTCAGCCAAGGTCACTGAATTTTCAGCAACTGGTAGGTGAAAACTGCCCAGTAAATCCAGCTAGGGATAGCACACAATTTCAAGTAAGCCTGAAAGCTTTCACTAGCATAGTTCAGGTGGTGGAGGATCTACTGCACTCCTAGACAAGATGCTGTAGTGGCTGACAGCACACATCACTCTTTTCTGGTCAGAACTGGTCATTCAACAGGAAGAGTAAGGGGTCTCTAATATCACTTGAACAATTTTCTGAATTTATGGTCTCAAAATCAAACTTTGCCCATTTTTTAATGGACAAGATGACCTGTTTTTCCAGATAAATCAGCAATAATGTGGGGCTCTTCCCTGTTCAATTATCCCCATTTCATTGGAGTTCAGAAGGTGTGCAAGTGGCAGTAAAATCAAGCTTGCTGTTTTGGTCTGATTCTTCAGTGCCAGTGTGAAAAGATGGCACTTTTCACTGTTACATAGCACTTCATGCTCAAGGTAAGCCCTGTTCCTCGGATGTAAAGAGGGACAAAATTATTTCTTAAATATTAACCTTTGAGAGAAAAAAACACCCCTCATTGTCACTGCAAAAATAAGCATTGAGGGTCTCTGTACATCTCGTACACCAAAGAGAGTCCTTTTGACTACATCCAAAGGAGGATGTCTTTAGTAATGAGCTACTTTAGCTGAAAATACACAGCATTTCCAATTAGAAAAGACACTGATGTGAATTTGGTGATGAGGGAAGTGATGGAGCTGATCACAAAACCTTGCTTAGGGCGATGGATGCTTGATGTTATTTGGCTGAAGGAGGTTGTGCCTCTCAATCCATCTCTCCTCCTCCTCCATCCAACCTAACCACCACCCCATTCCCATCACAACCATATCCAACACAGCTGTCTCTTCTGTGAGGCCAGCAGCAGCAGCCAGCTTACAAGTGGGCCTTGCAAGGGAGGGAGGATGTATGTAAAACATATTCTGTGGAGACACAGAATCAGCACTGGCAATGAACTTTGTGATTTCCAAAGGTTCTCTTAAAGACTGAGCATTAAGTTCCTGTGATATTGCATGAAAGCTTGGCTTTTATTCAAATGGGGAGAAATTTTTTCCAGTGTTCATGGCAGCCAAGAAAATCTTGAAGACATTAACTGCAAACACCTCAAAGACTCAAAACCTAGACTGCAGATGCAAAGTAAGGGTTTTAAATTTTTTCTTTGCACTTCCATATCTGTTAAAAAAAAATATCCATGGGCCTAAGGAGATAAAAGAGAGGAGGAGTGTTGGGTTTATGGATGTTCTCAGAGGGAGACAGTAAACATATTATGAAGCAGCTACCTTGACTGACAGTCTCTTGCCCACCTGGAGGAGAGGACCTGCTGTGAGCTTTCCATGAATGCCTCAAAGGAAGCCAGGTAGAAGGCAGCAGTAGCAGGAGAGCTCTGAATTAAACTCTCTCCCCTTTGATTCATGTGGTTTGTGCAGAACTCCTACAACGTTGAAAAGCACTGGGGAAGACTCTGTGGTTTTCTGCCAGAGCACAGCTGGGGAATTTAGGGGTCTTTTGCTGTTCCTGGTTTTTGGTCGCGGGAGCGATAGTGCTGCAGTTCACCTTTCATCTCATGGTCACAGTCACTGGTTTCCCTGACACCAGGACACCGGGGGTGAGCGTGGGGCTGCTCAGGAGAAGGGAGAAAAAGGCTCTGTGGTTCTCCCCTCCCTGCTCTTCCCATCAGCAGTGCTCACTCCAGCATTACAAAAGGAAAAATAGACCTTCAGCTCAGCAGCTCCTGCCCCCACCCTCCAGGCCTTCACTCTGTCCTCTGCAAAAGAGTCAACAATGCCTCTCAGGAGCAGGTGATAGATCAGGGGGGATGACTGAATGCTCCATGCTTTTGATCCACCAAACTCTGCCATGGTCATGCTTAGATAAGCACAGGGAGAAACACTGTCAGTTTTCCACTGAATTTCAAAATTTACTACATTTTTAGTAGCATCTTGTTTGCTTGAATATGTTTATTTTTATCCCTCAGGCAAATATTTCTGCCTCCTGTGAACCTTTCATGTAAATCAACAGAGGCACTTGGCAAGCTATATCAAAACTGCAGCTTTACATATTGCTGAAGCGGAAAAGAAATGGAAATAATTACTGATGTCTCCAAGTACAGATTTGTTTCAAAATGAAATGTGTAGCTTAGAGAGGGTGGGCAGTATATATCTAATGATTTCCTGTTAGCTTACATAGCATTGGCTCAGACATTTTTATTTCATTCCAGGATTAATTTTTTTCCCTCTTTTGGGGGAGATCAGGGAGAGATTGTTGCTGTTTGTTTGCTCATTTTAACCATATTGAACAGAATCAGATCTTCAGTTATTTGAGAAGCTACTTCCCAACAGGAAGCTTATGTTTGATGGGTTGCTGTGGAACTAATTTACATCATTCTGACACTGAACAAAAAAACTGCCCAACTAACCAACCAAAAAAACTCCCAAAACTCAACCAAAAAAGAGAGAGATGGCATTAGCTGTTCTGCTTCACAAAATGTCCCATCATGGCAGTGTAACAACACTCCAGCTTGTGAAGCTCTGCTGTGCTTTAATGATTGGAGAAATGCAAGAGAAAAGTCAGCTTTCATGACTGGAAGTACAAAAAGGTAGATAAAAAGAGAATGACAAATATTTTTCAAGTTGATGGTTTGCTGAATTTAGCATATTCAAACAGCATTTTGAATCTTTTAAAGGATGCAAGATCTGCTTCACATGCAACAACAGCTGAATGGCAAAGAAATCAGAAGGGTTGAAAGTCTTCACCTATGTGACATCTTCCAAACTTGTCCCTACTGAGGTGGCAGGTTTCTCAAAAGGGTGCAATCTACACAGAAATCAACAGATGTTTTATTGTTAGTGAAATGTTCCTGACAAGAGTTATTTCACATCTTCCTTTAGTGTGCCAACCAGCCCAGATCAAAGAGGCCTGCCTTGAAAACACAGCCTCCAGGGTCTGAGGAGAGGTGGCATGGAGCTGCTCTCTGGGCTTGGACACCACCTCCCAAATATACAAAATAAAGGAGACAATGATTTTTGCCTGTGGTTACCACAATCAGGTTTGTTTTGCTGGTGACATAATTGAGCATTCACTGCACTGAAATCCTTGATTGCTTGCCCCTGTTTATGCCAGAGGCATGGATATTTACTGACCAGTCCAGGGCAGTTTGTGTAGACCCAGATCTGAGATACTGCTCTGAGGGAAAACTGCAGCCTGACAACTAACTGCTCACAAGTGCCTTTAATTCATGTATTTATTTGCAACAATGTGAGTGTCCAATGAAACACACTGCTGTTAAAAGCTAATTTCTGAAAATCATGTTCTGATATTATTACAGAATTTGTACTATGTAAAATTTCCAATTAAAAAAAATCTTCAAGGATGACTAATTTGCAAAATTGCCTATAAACACGCAAGCTTATTTCCTGACTTTTTCTTTCTTTCTTTCTGTCTAAACCTGGCATCTTACAGATGTACTTTCTGCACAGGCTTCAAAGAAAATGAATGCACTACTACAAAGGGCTGTTTTTTTCTTTTTTTTTCCTACTGTATACACACACAAAGCTGGGCAATCCTTAGAGGTAGATACCAAATAAATTTACTCAAGCTAATAAAAATGTTAACTTCTTCTGTTAGTTTATTCTTGAGCTAATTTGCCTAGAATATCTTTGTAAAATAAACAAGCTCAAAGTAGTGCAAGCAGTCAAAATAAAATACTTTAAACATTTGAATTAATTTTACCACAGACAGCAAGAATTTATTGGTAAAGTTATTCATACATTCTCAGGCAATACTGTTCAGGCACAACATCTCTGGAACAGGGGCAAATCTGAGTTATTTTCATTGTCTTTTAAGACAGTTCAGATGGAATGTATTTGCCTTCCTCACTCAGCAAACTGGGTAAAAGGTCTAGCTCTTTAAATGCTGTTCCAGTTTCAGAGTAGAGAGGCTATAAAATGGGGGTGCTTCATTAAAATACCATAGCTGGCACCTCTCAGAGGCACAGGAAAGGAATATTCACTGAGTAAGTAACACATTATAAATTATAATTGGGAGTCAATTCTCCCAGGGAGAAGAGAAGGTAACTTGTCATTTGAAGTGTTGTGAGTTTCTGAGAGTGGACCAGGAGTTTAGAGGGTATAATGATATCATTAAGAAATGCCCTTGCAAAGCAAGCAAAATTATACTGTGCTGTTTCTTGAAAACCACAGGAACTCTTTATTGTTCTGTCAGCAGCAGTTCAAAGAGCTATGTGACCCCATTAACATTCATTCAGGCATGTATAACAAATTGGAGGGGGGAAATTTCTTGAATAGTTAATTATGTGTGTTTGAATACCTAACACTGTTAGCCATAAGAGCTCAGCACCATAGAATACACACCTTGCACACCTGGTTTAGCTCACAGCTTTATTTTTCTTTGAATATTTAGAGGAGAAAGCAGTATCAAAGGTAGAGAAATAGCTGGGAGGTTGGAAAGAGGAAAAAGCAGATAACGGCTGGCTGATTTTATGGCTGTGGTTGAACTTCTCTACTGCTCACAGTCCTTCTTTCATGAGCAGCAACTATTATAAGATGATGAGAAAATCCTTTGAACATACATATCCATGTCAGATAGGAAAATGTGGGGTGATACACTATAGACATAAGCTAGAGTCTTGCAGGGAAACTGAGTTGATCTCACTTTCAATAAGACACAGCTCTTCTGGGCAAACTTTTTTTTTTTTTTTTTTTTTTTTTTTTTTTTTTTTTTTTTTTGGTGTATGTGTGTGTGAAAAGTTGTCCCAGAAGCTCTTTCACACACAGTGGCAAATGACTGCAGTCCCCATGCTGCAATGATCATGGACTCACTAAAGCAAAGACAGTGACCAGCAGCAGAAACTGAAGTTTGCCAGCTTAGTTTTGAATACAAAAGTTAACCTTTTTTTTAGAGAGAATGACTGGTAGAGATTGTCTCCAATGTTAGCAGGAAGCCCACTTACAGTGATTAATTAAGTCAGAAGCTTTATCTGTACCAATTAATTAATTTCAGTTCCACTGCAGATCCAGGAATTCTTATCTCTTTAGGGCTGTCTCCTTGCAGCTTTCCTTGCACCTAGCAATGAGATTGATAAATTATATGATAAAGGCAAGGACCATCACAAGGAGTTTAATGCTGTCTGTGTTATACTGAGGAGATGTTGCTTCTTCAGAATTCAGTTCAGGTTTTGTATTTTTAAGTGACACCAAACAAAGTTAGGATTGTTAGTGGGACTCTTCAGCAAACTTCACACAGAAGTTGGACAGGGACCCTTTGTAGCTACTGCAGGTGTCCATTTACATAAACATTCCCACCAAGCCACAGGAAGCCATTTCTTCCAGGCACTGGGCATATATGCTACTAAACACACTTACTAATTTAAAGATGCTTCTAAATTCTCTTGAAAAATATAAAAATAAAATTTATCTTATCCTATATAGGCAAGCTTGCATTCTATTTTCAGTTCATTGAAATTTCTGCTGTTTCCCTCTGTAATTCTTACACAGCCATCAAGTACTTTGCTCATCACATATATATTCATACTTCTGCCTTTCTTCTGAAAAGCTGTCAATCTAATGACCTTCTAAATGTATCTGCTGTTTGAGGAATATTTGCATTGTAATTGTAATTGTGTTAGCTGTATTTTTTCTTAGCGGCATTTTTATTGCATGTAGATTGGAGTTGGTCAGAAAGCCTCCTCTGAAATGTAAATTATTTTTATTATCCTTTGGCCTTGCTTTAAACTGATTCCACTGCAAACAGTTTGTAACAGTGGGAGTGTGCTCAGACTGAAAATCAGAATGTACATTCGAATGGTCTAATATGTGTCCACCAAAAAGGGACAAAAAAACCATCCCTGAACTAATAATGGAAATTTTGAATTACAGGGAAGTAGAGCTACTGGGTGAATTTCCACTGAAAGGCTTTTTTTCCTCAGAAAATGTCCATTTGCTGAAACCAAAGCTTAGTGTGGGCAAGGGATAGAGATGAGGGGAGAAGGAAATAGGTTGAATATTTCTCTCGATGTTTTCAACATTCCTTGGAAGACTGAGGTGTTTGAGGTTGACATTTTTGCATCAAGAAACCCCTGCTATTCAGGAATGTTTGTTTAATTGTAGGATTCCATGCAGTTAAGAAGAGACATAAAAATATTTGAGAATAAAACGGAGTTCTTCAAGATCACTAGGCAAATATTCTTACTGATGTACAGAATTTCCAAAAAGTATTTGGACATTGAGGGACATTTTCTGCAAACCTAGAAAACTGTCTTCAAGTGGAAAATCACTTTCTGCCATGGTTTAATAGGGATGGAATTACAGCCTCCACCAAGACAATGATAAAAGTTCCATTTGCATCAGCTGGGACTTCACCTCAAACTTACTGAAAGCATTGTAGTCTCTTTTGACCATGTTGATCATACACATATTTGCCATACAAATATGCATGGCCATACAAATATGTATGACCATAAAAGGTTTGAGGAACTTATAAGTTCCTTTTTTGAGGAGAAGATAATAATAGACGAGACTCTAAAGAAAATTGTTACATGTGCAGAAGTTTTCTGCACATAAGTCAAACAGCAAATAGGCAAATATTTCTAAAAATCATTGCATTTCTGCAGAATTTTAAATTGCTTCTGACAGCAGCTTTTTGCTAAAAACTTGTACCAGAAATTACCTTGCTTAGAGGAGCAGAATGAACACAGAGTCCTGCCAAGGGCCCTCTGCTGCATCTGTGTGAGCTGAGCTGCTGGGTGTTCCACAGCGGCAGCCAGGGACCCACAGCCAGTTCCACTGATGCTGCATGTCCTTGAAGGCATGTGCTAGAGACAGGGCTGTGAGCCAGAGGTGTAAAGGAACAGCTGATCTTATCCTGCCACAGCTGATCTTATCCTGCCACAGCTGTCTTCCCAGGAGATATGAATTTCAGTTCTGCAGTTGTTAGTGAAGGCTCCAGCATGAGTCTTCTCCTAGAGAGCGCCAAGTCCTTATCTACCTGTGCTCAGGGATCATCTATGCCACTGTGTACAGTCATACCAGAGTGATGACTCCTCCTGCTCTGATTCCCTCCCCATACACATGTACCTCCATTGCCACCCCACATCTCAAACAAAATAGCACCTATTTCAGCTCTGTTGTCACATAGCTCCCACTGAACTGTCACTATTCTTGTCTCTTTCTGATCTAGTCTTGTATATGCAATCTCTTTTATGTTTTTGTATAATCACTGTATACATTTGTCACAGCAAGAAATTACCTGTAAGTAAATGCTCTCTTCAGGAAGCATTCACTCGTTCCCCATGCTAAAGAGGAGAAAACTTTTGGAGTTGTAAAAGAAGATAAACATATTACAGATGCATCACTCCTGAAATTGTATTAATTATGAAGGCCAGGGATAATGTAAATTAATGCAAGTACATTAGACCAGGTTCATATTTTATGAGTGAAGGAAACATTCAACATATAACATGATCTATTTATGCATATGTTGCTGGGAAGGTTTGAGCATGACTGTTGTTAGCTCTAGACTACTTTTTTACTGTCTACCACTAAGAAACAGCTGCTTTCTGTTCAAGGCAGACTTACTGCAATAAACTTTCACATTTCCTTGCTGGGACTGAAAGAGTATTTTCTTCCTTTCTAATGCTTATCAGCAACTCGGTGAGATCTTTATTAAAATGTAATAACTGGCATTAAAAAAGACTTTCCATAAAACATATCCAGCTTGTCCTTTACTTACAGCCAAAAGCCCCAAAGCATCCAACTGATAAACATGGCATGGCTGATCAATTCTACTAAGCAGTTAATTCCAGTTTTCAAGTGAAAAATGTGAGTCTACAGCCTGCTATCCTTTGCTTTTTCCTTGTTCCAGTCAACTCCCTGGAGATGATAGACACACAATGAACATAGGCCTTCTCTTGGAGGGAGCAAAGTCTGTTTATCTACCTTTTTTTTAATGTAAAATGAGTCAATCCCTCTTCTCATCTCCTTTAATTTCAAAGGCTCCCTCACTGGCAGCTCAGAGTACTCACTCTACATATCACAACAGCTGCTGGAGACAGATAGCACGAGCATTTCTGGAATGATTCTAACTGACCTTCTTTCAATGGATACTAAATGCTCATCATTAGCTGTGGCTTCATGTTCCAACACATGTCTCTAACATGAAGCACATTCTAATACTGAGGGAAAAGGCATCAAGGTAAACAGATTTGGGAACTTTTGAGGCAGCCTTTAATGAAAAAAATATAAATGTGTATGTTTTTTATGTGGACATATTGCAAATTATTTCATTCAAATACTTATGTAAATATGCAGTCTGATGTCTCATATGAACAGTGGACTTGAAACCATGAAAGTTTTTTGCTACATATGTTTAGGAAACAGAATATCTAATTGCATCTTACAGCATCTGATAAATTCTGATCTTTAGGCACTTTCCAGTCGCTGAAGATCATTAGAACTTGAAGCTGTCTCATTTTAGGAACAGTTCAATCATCCTTACTGAGTGGAGGTCTCTATTTCCTTCACAGACCAGATTTCTAGGTTCCCTTCTGTAGGTTAACCCATGCTTATATATTTTATATGTTTATACATAACCCATGTTTCATATTGCCCCTATGAAAATAAGCTTGAGTTACTAGCAGATGTTCTAGAGTTACTAACAGGGACTCTTCTTTGGGAAGCTGCAACATACCTTTGGACACATGAACACACTGTGATTGCAACACAGGAACATCCTGCTTTTATATTCTGAGGAAATAATTTGTCCTCTGGTAGGACTCTACTAAAGTACAGTTATCCATCTTCAAGGACCCAGCCTGGAATATCCCCTTTTCTTCAATTTCCCTACCCTGGGGAAGATAATGACAAGGCTTTTGCAAAAATCCAAAATATAAATACTTCCCAAATTTTTTACTAGTCTTTAAATTCTGGACATAAATATGCAAAAAATGTCTGCCTTCAGGTAGGTTTCTTTCTAACAGGGTAAGGGAAAGAGGGACAGATTCTCAGCTGCCACAGGTCATCATTTCTCTGCAGATGTGCACAGAACCACAGCCAATTATACTGTCCCAGCAACTGTTAAATCTACACTTAGGGGCTTTTTATATGAGGTGCTAAGCTTTTTTTGGTTGTCCTTGTGCAAGCCAGTGGATGCATGAGCCTATGTATGGTTTTCCTTGCATTGCTTCTGCCACTGAGGATTTTGTCTGTTCTGACTTCAGCAGGCAATGACAGAGCTCTGTCTTCCTATTAATATGACCTGTTATAAATACTAGTGGAGACATAATAGCATCATAGGATATTTATAGCACAGGCAGACTTAACCTTACACTACAGATTTCTCCAGAAAGGCTGAGTGTTCCTCAGCTTGTTACAATGAGAATTTTCACTCACTCTAAATTTTCAAGTAGCAGCAATATTATGTTCAGAAACTCTGTGGAAAGAAGAGTTTTATCTTATACTCACTCTGCCAGGCATCTTATACCCCACATCCTTCACATGACTCATAAAGATTTCCACTGGAAGTACTTATTCAAACAAAAAGATCACATTTACCTCAGGTTTCAGAGTAAAAATGTGTTTAAGTAAGGAAAGAAGAGTCAGTTTCTTTCTGGTTAAGAAGACATCAACTTATCAGGGCAGAGGGCTTGGTGAAGTCTCCAAATGCCTGGATTCTGTTCAGATGCCCAGTTTGACCATAGCAAATATTCAATTATGCCCATTGACCCAGGTCATGCTGACTTGAAATACTGTTCCATTACCTCCACTTGATTTCAAACTTCAAAAAGCAGGAAGTGTTATCAATTAAGGCAGGAATCAAATGCTTCTTACCACTCATAATGAAATAGATTATTAAGTATTTTGATTCCCAGATTAAAATTACTGAAACAAACATACTTCCAGATAATTTTGGAAATTTATTCCACTGTAATAATGCTATTCTGAAAATACAGCATGGTTCCAGAAAAAAAGTGGTTCTGACTTGAAAACTTTTATGAACTCTAAAGACTCATATTTTTTTCAGTAAGATTTGGGAAAAAAAGCATACAAAAATATTACACCTTTGGCATAATATTTGACTGCATTTTTTTTCTTTAATTCTTGTTCACTTTTGAGCATTTTTTTTTTATATTTTAGCTATTCTATCTGAAGCACAACATTAAAAATATTTGATTATATAAGATAATGCCAAAAGACAAGTAATTTGCTGCTATAATTGAGCTGACATTAGGTTTCTCCATTCTACAAAATTACTGTAGGAGGAAATGAAGAAAAAACACTTTTAAAATCTATTGCTCATGTTAAAGATCAAAAAGCTTCATAAAATTCTAAACAGGCTGAGTTTTTTATAATTGGGCATCTCATTCTAGATTTTGAAGTGGAATAATCTCCAATAATATCTAAACAAGCCTGTTAGCTTGATTTTCTGATTTAATCTAAACATTAATGCTATTCCTTAGCATTAGGAAATGTACCTTTGACAATTTTCTAAGACAATCTTATACATTTTTCCCTTATTTGAAGATTTTTTTAAAAGATTTTTATCTGTACCAGTATCTGATCAAAGTGTTCTAAAGCCAAGCATCATTGATTTCCTTTTATTTCCGCCCCCCCCCCCCCAGAAATACCAGCTTCACATTTTGGCTGGATTATGATAAACTGAAGATAACTTAAAGAAATTTAATTTTTCTCCTAATGTCCTTAGTTGGTCAAATCTTCCATCAAGTTATTGCCCATGAAACTCTGGAGACAAATTCCTGTTTGCAGATCTCAGTTGTTGCCTCTTGTTACTGCTGTTCAATGCAATGATTGTAACATTTGAATCAAAACCCTGTTGAACCTTAAAGACCACTCCTGCAGTTATTCAATATTGTCATAAAGTAAGAACATGGTTTATTTCTTAAGAGTCACTGCAATCACATTTGAGTCTACTTGCATGTGACACAACTGTGAGAGAAAGAAAGAGTACAGCTGGGAAATAACCATTCACCCTATTTCTTGTTTCACTACCTTGAGACAGCCTTGGGGGAAGTTATCTGTTAGGTAAGGCAGTACTAGGTACTCTGGAGTGAAAACCTGATCTTCAGGTCAGTTTTGAATCCAGTTTGGTGATTTGTGTCATGAGGCACTCAGCTGGGTCTTGGTAGACCATGGCCTTCTGTCTTGGCTTTCACCAAAGAAATGGCAGGCAAGGTCAAACCTTCTGCTGTTTTGAAGGTTTTGGAAGATTTCTGGATGCTATTGAGAAGTTATTGCATTTCAATTCAGAGTATTGGCTGGGGGAATTTCTAAATTGCTACATGCATGCACATACACGAACTGCAGTACGTAGCTCTGGTGTTGGATAAGGCAGGAACAGAGTGTTTCTTTATGCTCATTGGCATAAAATCAAAAGTCCTGTCTGGAGGCCAACCAACTACATCTTCAGAGCAGAAAACAACCAGCCTTATACTAAAAATGGCTTCACTGGACATGAAGGCTGTGTTCACTGCAACACTTCAGCCTTGGCTTCCAGGATTATGAGAGTCTTTGACTGCAGTGGTCAGTAGCAAACATCCTACATACTGAAGTGACCATTTCTTACATGCTTTATCTGCATCACAATTGTAACATGGATTTCTGACCTTTGCTCTTGGACCCTGATGCTTCTACTCTGTTATGCAAAGTACCAAAAGATCAGTCTCTGGTTAACTTAAGCCACAATAAAATTTTTCTACCATCATAAGATAATTATAAGCTCAGCATGGCACACGAAGAACTGTGACTTCACAGACAAAGAAAACAGAAGAAAGAACATGCTGTGAGGGGGAAAAGCTGTTCACATTAAAAGGATGAAGATTAGAAGTGAAAACTCAGAAAGTTATTGGCAAAATAGATTTATTTTAAACACATCTCTTTCCCCACATTTGCATCCACGTGAAAATCTTGTGTTTAATGCGTTAAAATTCAAGACATCTGTAATGTCTAGGAAGGAGTACAGCATGAGCTCAAAGCATACAGTGACAATTGCCTTGTCCTAAAACAGCAGAGCTTGTTAATCAGAGATGGCTGATTAGACACTGCGAAGACATTTGTCCCTACACTGCTGTGACACGATGAGAATTGCCATACTGTACAAATACTTATTTAACATCTGAACTACTGCTGCTTGAAGTGGAGGTATAAGGGTATTTTTAGGTCATTAAATAATGCGACTGAGATACAATGAACTGTCTTGTGTGATGCAATATATATAGAGAAATCCATACAGAACAAGGAGAGTATTGAGCAAAATGTGCATTCAGCAATGTGGTGATGTACTCCTACGTCACCTTTCTAAGTATTTACAGATTTTGCAGTGTTTGGAACTGAGCAGCCTGAACAATAGCAATATAGTAGTTTCTGCAGCCAAGTCCACTAGATTTGACTAGGGTTTGTTTTACAACTCAAGATGAATTATTATATGCACCTGTGTAATGCTTGTTGTCTGCACTTTAGTGGTAATGCATTGCAGCAGTGATTTGATAAAAAATAAATTGAAGGCAAATGCAAAAACCCACTGAATTGCCAAAAGATTAATTAGCTGAAAACAATTTGAAAGTAAGGAAAAACCCCAAATAATAAATTATTAAGTACTATTTTTAAAAGTAAAGGTATATGTCAGAATCTGATGATCTGAGACACTGAATGACAGTTTAAAAAAGTATAGGAAAATTGTTCCACTACGGCATGAAAATTGCCATTACATAGGGAGAGGCTAAAAGTTCCTGGCACAAATAGCAACATATGGGTTCAGCTCCAGGAGAAATTGTACGAGAGAATTATTTTCCTTCCATCCACTTAATTGGACTAACACAGGACTTAATATAACCCAAAATCTCTTCATAGAAAGGAGGAGTAAGATAGCCATGTAATCTGCCTGCCTAAGGATTTGTACTTGCACAGTGCCTTAGCTATGAGAATAAACAAGAAACTGAAACAATCTGCTTTTATTTCCGGATATCATCATCTCATGGGAGCAGGACCTGATTTTTTTACTTTCAGTGACCACCAATACAGTGACTCTTTTTTAAGTATGTAGGTCTCCTGCATTTCAGCTCTACATTAGGATGGCACTAGTTCTTTCAAAATAATAGTAGAACAAAGTCTCAATGAAGGGAATTCAACAGCAATGGTGAGAGCCAAAAAACCCCCCAAACTGAAAAGCCCCCAACATCATTGTATGCTAAATATGTGCTGTATAAGCATGAATGACTTGCTTCTTAAACTGGTAAAAATCCTACTACTCCTACTACTCACAAAGCCAGTGGTTAGCTAAGTTTAGGACCCGTTATCCAAATTTGTACTTTCAGAGAGAGTAATTTTTACTAATCCGGGAGAAGACAACAGTAACTTGACTTTAAATAAGAAACAAAATGCACACGTGTACTCACAAAAGGCAGCCTCCTTAAATTGCACAGCACAGGATGTCAGGCTAATGACAGAATTATAAGATCAACTTTGGTACTCCCAGGCTTCAGAACTTCCAGCATTGCTGCCAACAAATACAAACAAACTGGAGGCAGACAACTTGGCAGTGCCATGGCCAGAAATCAGATGGGATGAAGGCTGGACTGGCCTCTTAATAGATGGAAAAGCAAAATTTGGACAGGCACAAGGACGCTTTGCTAGAATTTCATTTACTTTATGAATATCACTTGGCTTAATCTTCCTTCTGACTAGAAGGTTTTTTGAATCACAAAATGTTATTCGGTATGAAGTGATAATATCTGCAGGAGAAGATAAGGTATTGTCCTAAGAACTAATTGCACAGCTTGACTTTTTAATTTGTTAGAATAGATGAAAATTCCTCACTAAGGGGAACACAGGCTTAAAACTGCTGGCAGATTTTTCTACCTCATTTTTGAATAATAAAACAAAGCAGTCACAATCATGATCTACTAGTAGATAATTTGCTAGTTAAAAAATTAGTTGAACAAATTGTTCCTTCAGGTATATAAGTTAAAATAAAAATGAACACGCCAGAGAGAATTTTTCTTGAGGTGTTTATGACAACAGGATATCTGGTAAGTACTAAGCAAGAAAAAAACAATTATTTATCTCTCCTTTTAAATATGTAGCTGCATGAAAACCTGTGGTCCTTAAGCAAGCTGGTATAAGATTGAAGTCATCCCTGCTTTGAGCAGGGAGTCAGACAAAGTGATCTCCAGCATTCCTTCCAACCTAAACAGTGCTTGGATTTTATCAAATGCTCTCAAATAGTAAGGTCATGTAAAACTACTTCAGAGTTAAAAGTCCATCTCAGGTCTAACACCAGAGATGGGCTCGGACTTTAGTGGAAGGGTCTGAAGTCCTCTCTGAGCACCACAGTTTATCCTCATCCTCAGGCTGCCCCATCCTCAGGCTGGCCCATCAGGCCCAGTTGCCTTGTCCTTACTTCCTACCTAACACAGTGGCAGCACATGGTTTTAACTTGATCCCACTAATCTTCAAGCAGCAAGGGGAAGTGC
This sequence comes from Peucedramus taeniatus, assembly GCA_013400575.1. Classification (NCBI taxonomy): domain Eukaryota; kingdom Metazoa; phylum Chordata; class Aves; order Passeriformes; family Fringillidae; genus Peucedramus; species Peucedramus taeniatus. The sequence continues at coordinate 86,812 of WBNO01021845.1, forward strand.
AGCCCCTCAACAGTCTGAACCATAAAGGAACAGGATCCTGTGTGACAAATGAAGGCAGTCAGAATGAGGGCACAACAGGGAGCCTGTCCTCCCTCTTCCTCATTTCCGTCCAACTCAAACGCATCCCTGTGAACACAACAGCACTCATCCATCTGCTGAGGGAACTGCTCTCATCTCCTCTTACCCTCCCTCTGCATACACATGTGCTTGCACGTGGACTGCACACTCCATAAGGCAGACACTGCTGGATTCTAATCCCCCCAAATTCTCTGATGGATTAAACCTCAAATCTCTAACCCTCCTTCTTAATGCTGTGGTAAGTAACACACGTACTGGCTACATTGATTTACAGCTGAAATAAAAGTGAAAGACAGACAAAATGAGATGTCTGAAAATCGATCTATGCTGCAAGTGGACGGAACATTAAAGCATTAAAGCATTCTGGATTATTTTCTCCTCCCTTCACTTTGCCCAGGGCCTGATGAAGCAAAAATCACTGTCTGCAGCAATAAAAGTTGCAGGTACATGTGTTACCATGTGTTACCTGTAACCCTTCAATGGCCAGTTTGAGGATAGATGGTGTAAGCTTGGATGCTTGCTTGAAGGAGAAGTTGCTCCAGTCTATAATTAGGATGAAGCCATTTATCTGAAGCTCCTGATCTTCAATGAGCACTTCCAAGGAAAGTAGAATAGCCCGAAGGATATCTATGAAAGAGTTCCTAAAGCAAAGGCAGAAAAAAAAATCAATGGTTGCAGTTGTCTTCAAACCTCAAGGTACTCAGTTTTGCTATGGGTGGGGCATGAGTGAGGGACAGGGATTTATTTTGGTAGAACTACTCAGAAAAAAAGTTGTTTCAGAGGTGTCTTTAAAGAGCTCCTGCTCCAAAACTGCTTGGTGTGATAAATCTTGCTCACTGACAGATTAAATAAACACAGAATGAGATCTCCTCAATTTTGCTAGCAGTCCTTACAACAGATTTTAGCTAAGCTACACTCGGAAACTATTTATCTGTGATGAAACAAATTCAAGTTATCAATTTAAATCCTTGCTCATTTGGATATACTTTACCAGTTTGTTTCCCTTCTTCTTACCAGTTTTTTTGTTTCCTTTATTTTCAGAAAAGGAAATAAATCAGTACAATATTAATATAAAAGATATCATACAACTAGGTTCTGTGCCTTCCTGCTTGAGTGTAGGGAATGATCCAAGGCTGTACACAATACAGTTTGACAGTTGCCTTATTTTTGCAAACCAAATGCAACATGAAAAATGGCTACATTCAGTCAAAATGAGAGCTCTTTATTAATTATCAGCTACAATAGGCTGGCCATAGGCTTCCCTCAGCTCTGGAGAATAATTAAAAACCTTGGAGGGCCTGAGGCATATAACAACTAAAAGAGAAAAAAATGCTGAAATGTTTTCTTTAATGTGAAAGTCTGCACTGGGAAGCCTGGACCGCTCACTACTTCCATTTTCTCACTACTTACATTTCACAAAAGCAAGACTTGGACACTTTAATGACTAGTCCATGCTTATACCCAAGTAAGCTAAATTAGGTGCTCATCTGTCCTTCTCATTAAGATGATTTACAAACAATACATTCTATTAGAGAGCAACAAGCTAGGAAAGCTTCATGAAGTGCAGCTTAACCTTGTGTAAAATGAAATTGTTATATACCGCTAGTATATAAAGCAATCTGCTTTACCTCAGCATAATTCTTAAGTTTTCATGAGGCCTGAGGTCTTTTACAGGGAAGGTTCATACCATGTTCTCCCATGGAGATTTTAATTTAGTTCTTTTTTTTATGTTTTCATTAATTTAAAATGAATCCTCCCAAATCTTCAAGAGCATTGTTTCAAATTCTGCCTGAGAGAAAAAAATGTATGCGCAGTCAAAACAAATTTCTCTACCATCAGCCTCTACCCCTGAATGGCATCAACACATGGTAAATTTATATTAAAAGTAAATGGTGAAGTGTTCTTTGATTCTTTCTCTTTTCTCTCAGCAGGTTTTGAGTGGAAATTTACCTTCTTTCTTTAAAGACCTGATCCTTTGTAAAAACTGCTTCTGCACTCTGCCTTTCTGCGAAAGTTAGAAGCTTCTCTGAGGTATAATTGTTGGGGCAATAAATTGAGCTTATTGAGCTTAAAGATACCAATATTGTTCTTGCTGCATACCAAGTCACCCCTCCCTCATTTACAGTTACAGGACAACCTTGACCTTTTCAAATCCTATGGGGACACTCTGCTAAACAGCTAAAAGAATGAGTATTTCCTTAGAAACGTCAGGTGAAGGCATACTGATTGTATTGGCAATTGGCATGTATATTTAGTCTAAATTTATTTTGAAAAACTGTGATATACTACCTACTGCTTAGCTGAAATGGAGATGACTGTCAAGCAGCAGCATCAGATGACCACTCTTCATGAAAAAAACCCAAATATACCCTGTCCTAGGGTGACTTTATGGTGCTTGTATCCCCAGTTGTCTGTTCTGTTTATGCTGGATATTAAGTTCTGCACCTTTAAGACTGGTTCTGAGAGTGAAGAGTGGGGAAAAGAAGTGCGGAGTTTGTTTTCAGAAACTGCACTTGCTCCCCACATCCTGCTCCTGGACTGTGTTGTCTGCAGCATGGATGGACAGCAGGACAGAGCTCTCCTTTGCTTTTTAGCTAGTTCTTAGCTAGCTGAGGCAGTGAAGTTCCCTGGACTGTGGCTTTTCTCTTTCTTGGAACTGTTCAAACCTGCTCCGGACTGAAAACCCAGAAGAGCACCAGGAGCTCATACCTGTGGCCCACTGGAGCCTGGGACGTGGCATTTTCAGTACTGGAGGGATTGACAAGAGACTGAGTGAGCTGAGCTACACTGCAAAACTTTCTGAATCTGCCATCTCTTCAGAACAGCAAGAGGTTTTATTGTTTAATATTATTCATTTTTTATGCTTGTGAATGCTTTGTTTGTTAAATAAACAGGTTTTTTTCCACTGTTCTCCAAGGAAATCTTTTCCCAGAGAAGTTGGGGGAGGGGCTGCTTGAATCTGCTCTCTAGAGGGACCCTTTGGAAGTTTCTTCTCAAATTTGCCCTAAACCAGGACATATCCCTAGACCATATCTATGTAATATATCCTACACTATCCCAGCATTCTCCTTCAGGGTGGTCAACCTTCCACAAGAACTGCCCCATGAAAGCTCCCTGACATGTGCAGTGGCTCCAGAAGTGTCCTCACACACATGCCAGCCTTCTTTGCACTCTTGTTGGCATCAATTCAAAAGTATATAATTGACTGGCTACATTGGGGAAGATGGAATAATCATGACCTCAATCCCACAGCTGCAAAACTTAGAATGTTGGATGGTTTTTATTGACAAAATTGGATGGTTTTCATTAACAAAGTTGTGAAAACATGGCCACATTGTGACAAAAAAAGGTTTCATTCTTCATTTGCGGGATGAAGTTTTCTTAAGAGTACATTCAAACTTATATTCATGATCCTGCTAGCACTGATGATTTCAAAGTCTGTGTAATGGTTCTAGTGGGACTGTCTGGAAATGGTGGATACAAGACATCTTCTGTGATCCACTCAAACTCTAAATGACAATGGAAATATTTCAGTGCAAAATCTTCCCCTTGGACTTTGTGCGGAAGAATTCCAGTCTTTGTTTGAGCGCCTACATAAATTGCCAATTTATCAAGCAATTACTCACCTGTACTTCCCTGTACTTTCAGTAGAAATTATTTACCTGGGAGATATGCCACTCAATTTTCTTCATTTGCAACTAATCTGGCTGTCCCTTCCTACATCCCTCCTCTCTCTATGTATTTGCAATTTGAAGACATGGTGTAGGAAATAACTCAGAGTGAACACAAAGATGTTTTTCTGATGAGTACAGGGAGACACGAAAGCGGCACACAAGTCCTCCAGGTGGGTTGTTTGCAGAGACACTGTTCCATGAATAGAAATCAAACAGAGTGCCACTTCAGTCTTAAGCCCCCTGCTCTCGAGTCTTGGGGCTTTGAGACAAATCATTCAGCTGTGTGACTGATTTGCATCCAAATAATTTTCTATGCATGAACACAGAACCACTTTTTATTAGTCTATCACTTTTGTTCCTTTGCTTAATGTTCCCTTCCCCTCCTCCAACCCCTCTCCTCACCAGTTTAACCCTCTCACACAGAAAAAATGTGAAATAAATTACAATTACACAAAGGGAAATATGTAAGGTCCTGTAAGGATTCAGCCTACTGAAGTGAGCCGCTAATGAGTTACAAAAGATTTGCACAAGCCCAGGAAGAGAAAAAGGAGGAGGGAGAGAGTGTGCCTATCTGCTTTGGCTGAATGGAAAGGTACCACAAAAGAGACTCTTCAAATACCCTTTGGAAAATGGGAAGTTAGCCCAACATAAGCTAGTGGTAAGGAACAATAATGTAACACAAAAAATGAAGATGGTTTAGCTGAGGGATTTGGTGGGGAGATTAGCCAAAGGCATAACATGAAAATAAATAAGAAGAAATTACTTAATTATAAGAGGTGTAAGCAGGCTGTGAGAGAACCAGAAGGCTCAGTGGAGTACGAGGGTGCAATGGGAACAATTAAAGGGGATAAAGACATTGCAAGGAAATTAAATGCCCTATTTGCATGTATCTGCCACCAGTAATTTGGAGAAGATACGTGGATAACAAAGCTGAGGGACGACTGGAAAATAAAGGGTCAGCTAAGACATACTGAAAGAAAGTGATATATTTTAGAGAAGACACCAACAATAAAGGCTTTTGACATTACTCTTTCTGAGTAACTAAGCACAGGATCTGTTTTAGGCATGCTAGTGAAATTGATTGGATTATTCAGATAGTTAAAAGTACAAATGTACAGAAGTACTGGCAGCTGAAGCCATTAAGATTGTCTGGTAGTAAGCAAAAACAAACTGTCACTACAAATCCTGACTGTCCCATGAGACAGCAGACTAAAAAAGTTTGGATCACTGCCACTACCTTGGCAGTTGCAGATAATTCAGCTTAATATCCCTAAGTTAATATGCAGTAAAAGCCTCTCTCCTCTAATACTAAAAAGGTGGCCAAAGCTCCATAACATTTGGCAAGCTGTAAACACGGCATAGATACAAATCAAGTAAGAGACCACATCTCACTTTTTTCCTCCATACACAAAAAATCATCAAGAGAGCAAAAAACTGCATATTTAGCTTCTAACTGGGGAGAGCTGACACTGCCCTGCAAGGAGGATTCCCAGTGAGAGTAAAAAACAGAAAAGAAAGCAGAAAGAAGGACCAGAAACACAACTTCAGGTTGCCCCAAATTATTTGAGCTAGGCCAAGTTCAAGAAGCTGGTTGCATCTCAAATCCTGTGTTTAATTTTGGGCCACTCACTACAAGAAGGACCTGAGGTGTGGAGCAGGTCTATAGAAGGGTAATGGTGCTCCTGAAGTGTCTGGACCACAAGTCTTGGGAGGAGTGGCTGAGGGAGCTGAAGATGTTTAGCCTGGAGAAAAGGAGGCTCATGGGAGATCTTACCACTCTCTGCAACTACCTGAAAAATAGTGTCAAGGTGAGGATCAGTCTCTTCTCTCAGGTAACAAGTGACAGGACAAGAGGAAATGGCCTTAATTTGTTCCAGGAGAGGTTTAGAATGGATACTAGGAAAAGTTTTTTCACTGAAAGGGTTGCCTAGGAGACATGGGAAGACATGTAGATGTGGCACCAAGGAGCATGGTTTAGTGGTGGACTTGGCAGAGCTGGGCTAACAGTTGGACTTGATGATCTTAAAGGACTTTTCCAGCCTAAATTATTCCATGATTCTATGAAAAGCTTAGAAAGGGACACATGAACAACACAGCAGATCCATGCAGGTGGACAAGGAGAACCCAGGAAGGAACATTTTAAATTGTTCCCAAACACAGCTGAGGTATGTTATCCATAAAATATTAATAAAACAAAACCCCTGGAATCCAGTCAACAGTGGGCTTTGAAAAGGTGTTCATAAATCATACAGTCATTTATTTAATCAGATTAAATTCTCCTTTCTGCTCATGAAGTATTGATAAGAAAGCCCCCAACTTCCATTGTTGTATTCATGGAAAACATCTGTCTGGTTTTTAATGTGCATATTTATTTTAGAAAATTGAACCTCACCCCTACTGAAATCAGTACTGGAAATTATTAACATGCAGACCTTGAGGATTCATGTCTTCACTCAAACTCATGATCCTGAGTAACTACCCTGCCTCTCTGGCATCAGAGGGAAATGGCAATCACTCTAGCTGCTGCAAGACCTGATCTTCCCAGTTTATCACTTTTGGTGAGGAAAGGTCTCTCATATGAACCCTGCACAATTCAGGGCAGCCCTTGGCTAAAGAATGATCAGGAAAAACAAGTTCAAAATGAAGAATCACAAATGAACGTGGTGACTCACTTGATTAATCCTGAACTAGAGAAGAGGAACAGTCAAACAGAGGAGCTCACAGCTGAGCCATGCACTGAAGAGGGCTTGTCTCCTCTGTCTGAGGTCTGAATAGCACATATATGTGCAGAAATTAGCAAGGCTTGCCTGCAATTCAAGGAAATGGGTTGCATTAGCAACAAATGCTTTCAGAGAATATTTTGGCCTGCTGTAGGTAACTTTCTTCATAGAATAATTTAAAGCCATAGAAACTTGTTAGCTGCAAGAAATATGAATAATTCACTGACATGCAAACTGGAAAAATTATTACACAATAATATAAGGGCAATTTTCTTATTTTGTAGGGTACCAAACCCTTCTTTGTTATGCCCAAGCTAAATTACTTTTTTTTTAATTTCACTGTCAAAACAGAATACATGTACAGGAAACTCCTACTGAGTAAAACATGAGTTGCATTAAGTTAATGTCAGAGCTCCAAATTAATTTTTCTGTTGCATCCAGTGTAGCTATCTTTGGTTGTGCCAGTATGTCAGCTTCAAACAAGCATCTTCCCTGTTTTGTAATGAAAAGATAGCAAGTTTTTCCTCACAGCATCTGTGTCATTCTATAAATAAAATTCACAAGTAACTTTACATCCAGAAAAACAGACTGGATAGATAGGTGCACTGTTTTTTTCTTCAGAAGTGCTTAGTCCAGCAATGCATTGGATGTTGGAAAGAATAGCATAGACTAAGCTGTAGTCTTTATTATACTAAGCTGTAGAGATCTGTATTTCACATTTCTAATGTTAGAAATGCATGGCTTAGTTTATAACTGAATGAAGGCCATTCACACACAGATATCTGGCTGGCTTTGAATTCCGGCTTAGAATGAGCTAGAAGTCTCTGCCACAGCCAGTGAAGAGGAAATGTACCAGCCTGAGAAAAAAAATTGCATCTTTTTTTTTTCTTTTTATCATGCAAAAATTGCCTCTCAGTGACTTCCTTGAAGATATAAAAATTTTCCCTTGTTATGTTTCTGCTAGAGGTTCTTGTACATAAAAGTATTATGAGGTTTTTTTTGCTGTCAGTTTCCACTTCAGTTGGACTCCATAGCAACCAATAGCCCACGAATTACACACTCTGCATTCAAGTCTGTGCCACGAACCTCCTCCTACATGCACTCATTCATATTGCAGGCACCCTTACCAAATGAATACTTTGTCCCTGATGTTAATGTGACTGAGCAAGGGCCCTTTCTTACATGTAATTTAGCTGACAAACAGGGATCTTCACAGACCCCGGGTTTTGGGAGGGAGAATTCTGGTGGTGCGGCTCTTCAGACAAATGATAGAACCAGCTTCCACCAGAGGGAAGCTGGCATCTGTTCTTCCCTTTGCCTCAGCCCACAGAAGTGTCACACCATCTAGCAGGGGATGAATCCAAGAAAAAACACAGAATTTTTACACTCCCAAGACTTTAAAAAAATCCCTCCCAGAGCTCTCCAGAAACTTGTTCCCAAACAGAGCGGACAACTGAGTGCAACCTATCACAGCACAAGTTCTTTGACTGCCCCTAAGGAGTTCTTGGGGATGCAGCAGGGCTTGGCTGGCCTCCCATGAGCAGTGTAGAACTCTGCTCAGCAGCCTGCTGCTGACAGAACAGGCCAGAATTCAATCTCAGGTGCAATAGAACTGTTCCTCTGGCTGTGGGTTTGGTTTATTCATTTAGGAGTTAAGTATTTCTGAGATACACATTGGTGATTTTCTCACCTTTTTAGTACCCAGGGCCATGTCACGCTTGCACACCGTGTAAATTTCTGTTGAGAAGGAATGAGTGACAATCACAGGCAGTGTGTTATGATATTGTGGAAATTATTAGATGCCCTATACTACAACCTCTAAGTGCAATCAATAAATCAGTTTGACAGAGCCACTGCTGTAATTTGCCTGGCTATTCCCAAAGGCAGTGTCCCCTGCAAGGAGCTTGGGGAAGACAGCAAAGAGTTCATTCCAGCATAAGCAGAGCCAGGGAGTCTGCAGTGGTTTCAGGTTAGTGGCCTCCACTGTTAGGAATTTAGTAGATGACATGATCAGGATACTGTTTAGGAGGCAGCTTTTAATCTCCTATGTGATCTCATCAGTGTTGTGATGGTTTTTCAAAGCACAGCTGTGCTTTGAACAATAATGTTCAAATATATAATATTCAGTAATAATGAACAAAACAAATGGCTGGCACATGGATGGCTATGGCCAGAATCATTAGGATTGATGGCCTCTGTTGTTTATTTTACTCTGTGTGATTGCATAGCCTTTTCTTATTCCCTCTTGCATCCTTGCATCACACTAAGCTATTTGCTCAATTTCTTGCACCATTGCATTTCACAAGTTAATTTTTCATTACAGAAAGGGAAGGGATTTTCTTTTGAACATTATGAAGCTACTGTTTAATGGCTGAAAGCAATTATACAGCTCCTTTGCTTTGTTATTGGAAGGTAGAAATGGCACCACTGATTCAGTTTCCCTGGTATCATGTTTTCTCTGTGTGATTCTACTATGTCCCCTCTAGTTTTATCTCCTCTGCATCTTCAACATCTTCCCATCTGAAATAGCCATGAACTTTTTCTTCTCTCCTGATGCAATCACCTCACTTGTTCATAACACTAATTAATTCCTTTCATTGCCTTTTCTTTTTCTTTGGTCAGATAGTTATATTTTTTTACTTCCCCTTCTTTTTGAAATAAAACAGTATAAAGTGAATTTCATATTCAAGGTGAGTTTGGAATATCAGCATGCATAAAAAAATCATTATCTTTTCCTATTTGTTCTCCATCTCATTCTTAATGCAGCCTAACATTAACTTTTCTGACCACCACTGCACAATAAGTACACTTCTTAATTATGTTGTCCACAACGACACAATGCTTTTCTTTAAAGGTTAAATGCAATTGAAAATCCAGACAAAAGTGCACAGAGTTAAGAAAGGGTGAAGGATCTCCATATCAGATGTGGCCATATATTAAAATCCAACATTTTCTTGGACTTCTTTGCACAATAATGCTGCTTTTCTAGGTCATTCTAGAGTTTCCCACAATGTTTGCTATTCCTCACTAACCTACATGACTTTTCATTTATTTTCTGTCACACCACCATTCACCCCACTTCTCTGCCAAAAGATTACTACTGGGCATTATGATAACATAATTTTGCTACTTGCCAATCCTATCCTCTGTCTAAAGTATCAGGACCCCTTTTATTTGCAAAACAAAACTTCAGCAGTATTTTTAAAAAATTAATAAAAAGTTCACAGGAAGATAATTTATTAGCTAACCAAATGGCAAATCTACATATTTTACATTAAAGTATTCCAAGAAAGTTATCTAATTGCCCCTTTGCTTGCAAACAGTCACTCTTACAGCAGACTTCAATGATGACTAGATGAAATAGTAAAGTTAAAATCAAACAACTGCTCACCAATGCACATTTTTTGAGAGTGCTGTGTTCAGAAAGACAAAAGTCATATTATTGTTTGTGGATATTCAAACAGCACCTGGTTACTCAGCCCAGAAAGCCTCAAAAAATGTATCTCTTGAGAGGTATTGGGTAAGAGGTTACCAAGACATGAGAAGAAATGGCAGCAAGTAGAAATGCAAGTATATATTAGTAAGCACCTAAACTGGCTGTTAAATCAGGCAAAGAGCACATACTTGGCTAATGCCTGTACTTAAATCCGGGCAGTGAATGTAGCAGATATTAGAAATATGTACAAAACTCACATCAATCACAACAGGGTTTATAATTTGTTTTAGCTGGAGCCCTTCAGGGACTCCGTAAAAGACAGACATGAAAATATTCTAATAATTTCTTATAAATAAATGAAAAATTGTGTCAAGTATTATATATCATAGAGGTTTCCCACTGGAACAATAAGCAACTTTGATATAGCTGACAAGATGAAGGAACTTGATATTATTGATGTAGAAATGATCACTGGGGAACTCAAAACAGATGCAATAAAGATTCATAAGACAGCAGTCTAGAAAAAATTACCTGCATGTCTCTGCAGAAACAATGTTGAAAACTTGTTATGATGCTTCAAGTGAAGAGGAGAGAAGGAGCAGGAAAAAAATGAAACTGTGTAGATTTATGTAATAAAGACTGATAAAAGTATATAGAATCATGGTGCTGCCAGCCACAAAGAAACCACTTTGCACAGTTATGCTGAAAAGGATATACAGTGCCATGAAGCTCAAGAGAAATGAGCATTTTCACCCTAGCTACTTTCGAGTGGATCATATTTCACACAACTTCATTGACGAAAGTGAAGAAATGAATAGCAAAAAATATTCCACCTTAAAAAGCAGATTTATTTTTTTCTCCACAGAAAGAGCAAATAAACCACTTCTGTAGAAGACTTCAGACTTTACAGAAACTTTGGCAAGTTAAAAATAGGTTGTGATCCAACCAGCAATGAAGAGTCTGGTAAATATGTCACCAGTGAAATTTTAAAAAAGGTGTATTTTTACTCACATTCTCCACATTTGCCCCAGATTTCATTGGGTAGCCAACCTCCTATATGGACAACAACTGGCAGAAGTTGCTCTGGGAGGTGTGGATTCCATGGACATGAGACTCCCCAAGATGTCAATCAACAAAATAGGATAACTGAATAAATTTTATAAGCAGCTGGTAGAAAATGAAAATTGTGGAATGACACCATCAGTCTCAACCACACAACCATACAATGTTGCAGAAAGAACCCGAGGAATGTAATTCTGTAGGCAGCCCAAATGACCACCACTGCAGCATCTTGGGTGAGTGGAGCAATTGCTCTTTTTGAAGAGGAATTACTGAATACAGAAACCAAATATCATCACTGCTGTTCTATGTGGTGTTACAAGCCTTTCACTAAGGGTATTTTTGTGTGTATGGTAGCAATGGAGCAAACCTAATGCCTAATGAAAGCTAAAAATCTTTTTCTGTGGATTTTGCTACTACTTAAGCAGAATTGGTTGGGTTTGAGGAAATAAAAAATGTTGAGATCCTGAGATGGCTGCAACCACCTGATGCTGTGAAAGTGAGGATATGAGTATTTCTGGGATGTGCAAGGTTCCTTTGAAAAAAAAAATAGTCTGTCCTTTGAAATGGGTTGGGGTTTTGGGGGTGTTTGGCCTTCAAATTGCAAATTACAGTTTCCTGAGAGAACTGAAGGACAAGGGGAAAAGATGTTAGCCCAGCATAACTCCCCTGAATTTTTTCCAAAGCAGCAACCTGAACAGTAAATTAATGTTACTGGCACAGCTCATTTGGAAATGCAACAGTGCTGAGACTGGCCTTCTCAAAGTAGATGAAACAATTATGGAACAAAAATCTTAAAGTTCAGGCTGCAAATTGAAAATTAAAAATTGTCAGGGTTGCAGTTAATTTCAAAGTGCCTTTTGTGCATTATAAGTGGACAAAATAAGCTAGAATCAATTTTTAAAGTATTTTAGATAATCACAAAAGGGAAAATTAAACTTATTTTGAAACTCTAAGACCAGTATTCATAATTTTTCAGTACTTCAATTTATGTGAATGCAGAAGCTTAGTACATTATTTCTCCATTATTAAAAAAAAAAAAAAAGAAAGAAAAAAGAAAAAAAAGAGAAAAAAAGAAAAAAAGAAGAAGATCTGTTAATCTACTTGAAGAAATTAATAAATGCTTTACTTATAGTTCAGTATCTGGATTTGAAACCTTAAATTTTTGAAATAAACTCTGCCTTTTAACTAAGGTTTCTATTTCTATGATCTAGCAGCACAAAGGATTTCTCTTGAATGGGATGGGGTAGACTTTAGTGTAACATGCTAACAGCAATAGTGGGTAGTAATTGCTTAAGTTCAGATCCCAAAGGCAGCAGAAATAGAATTGTGGAGCCTTGCATTGGGTGTATGGTAATGGAGAGAAGAAGCCCAGACTGATATCCTAATTCCCCTGAAGCCAGTACAGTTTTATGGTACATGCCAGCAATTCCCAGCAGGGTACAGATGAGTGTTGCAGGTGCAGTGCAGTCCTTGCCTTGGAATAATAATATATAATTAGTTTGGGGAGACCATCAAATTTTCTTAGGAATTTCCAGAGAAAAGGAATCTGAGTGGTTCATAAACTACTAAAGTGAGTTAAGCTGAAAAGAGAATTTCATATGAATTGCAATGTTAGGGATTCTGAAATAAAAGTTTCACTAATCTCTTATTAAAGAAGTTATCAGAAACCTCCTAAATTACTCTGACCTCTAAACAATAGAATATATTTATATGTGTGAAAATTTAGTCTCTTCTTTCTGGCAACTGCTGTTTCTGGTTTGCTGTTTCTGGGAGAAAGGGTTGCATTTTAAGTTTTTAACAAACTGTAAACTGTAAAATGACAATGTAGTTATAATTCTTCTTCTATTTGTTTATTTTTCTTTTTATTAGGGAGCTAAAATAATTTGAAATATTTTTTTCACACCTCTGATAAGAATTTTCATATATTCAATACAGAGAATTACTGAAGAAATGTGATTAGTTGAAGTTAGACTCTGTACCACTAATTCAATTATAAATAATTGTTAATGAAGAAACATATGTAAGAATCAAGTTCAGAACATAATAGGAAAAAAATCAGTGCTTTTGAACTCAATGCACAGTGATGTTCTGCCAGACTCTGTGCTGGTATTTGAAGGAAGCAGCTCTGGAATGAGATAGCTGGAGCAACCAGGACTTCTACTCCAAACAGAGGCACTGAAATAAAGATACAGAACAGCAGGGAGGCCCTGTTTTGTCAAAAGGCAGCCAAAAAGAGGCAGAAAAAGCATCAGCAAAATTGCCACAGCAAATATAATTACATGGCCTTGAGAAAGATTCCAGAAGAAAAACTTGATATTAGGGGCAAATGTGTAAATCTTGAACAAATAAATCACTCCTTGTTTTTACTCCCTCTTGTTTGTGGAAGGCATTTACATGTAGTCATTCATACTAGCTTTTTTACAAAGAATCACCTATTTTTTTCATCTTCTTCTTTCTATAAAAAAAAAAGAGAATTAAAAAAAAAACAAAAACAAAAACAAAAACAAAATCCAAACAAAACAAATAAATAAACAAAAAAACCCCACACCCAGAAATTATTTTATTCTTTTTTTAACCTTTCAACTTTTAACTTTTTTTAAAAGCTGCAAAGCCTGCTTTTCAGGAGATGTCTTCAGAGATGTTTTCATGGTATCGTGGGATGATTTGTTAAAATTGCCATTTTTCTTAACACTACACTGATTGTCCTTTTTTTGTATGTTATTGCCTCACAGTTTAGACTATATTGAAGGGTAAAATTAGGTAGGGATAGTCCATTTTATAGATCTCTGTGCAGCCTTGGGACACATTCCTTACAACAGCAGAATTAATTTTCATAAAAGTACCTAGTGCATACTTCTCTGTATTCTAGACAATATTTTGACTTCACCAAAAGATTGCTAAAAATGCTTTATGCAGTATCAAAGAATAACTACAAGTGATCAGGTCTTTGCAAAATTATTCCAATTATGTTGCAGATAGTTTCACTCCACAAAACCACATTTTGGACTCTCTGTGATTCTTCATCTTGATCTGGCAGAACCCTTGACCACTCCATTCCCTTGCATTAGACTGACTTAGCTTTAGTTAATATCTTGCATCAGTGTTTAATGGCCAAGTAAATGCACTGCTTTTGTTTCTGCATGAGAAGTATATTGAGTCATAAGATATTTAAGCAAATGTCTGAAGCAAAGTGTATCAGTAGTGTCATTGCTGATGAGGAGCCCAGAGAATGCCACAGTTACCTGTATCTTAGTCATTGCAAAATGTTTTCTAATATTTGGAAACCTAATTCTGTTTAGGATTGGGGATAATTTTGCTTTTATTCTATATATCCACTGTTTACTACCACATTTTGTTAAGGTAAATTGTTATATATAGGTATAATTGAATCTCAGCTCTTACTATCTTCAACTTGTATGACATTGTCACATTTTCCAGACTTCTTCTTGCGCTATTCTCCTGTTGACTCAGCTCAGACTTGTCTCCTGTGCTTGTATTTAGGTTACAGGACAGTTGAGGTGGGTAAAGGTGAGTAACTGCTGCTGTCCTGCTGACAATGTTTCTGTAATACAGCCCAGACTCTTTGCTTCCCCAGCTTCCCACTTTACTGTATATAATTTCATTTGTAGTCCATTCTTTACCCTCAAATCCTTTTGTGCCCAGTCAATATTAGTTACCCATGAACAGCTGATTTAAGAAATCAAGAGGTGAGAAAATCCCAGTAGAGACAAAGCTGTCAGCCAGGATGAAACCAATAACAGCAGGTGTGTCTGGTGTCTCACAAGTCTCCTTGGTTTTTAACATGGAGCCTACATCTGCTAAGCCTCTTTCTGAAGTAAATACCAAAATGATCCTGAAGTACTTTTAAATGATTCATATAAAATATTCTCTGAAAAAAAAGGGAATGTGCATGTACCTGCATATACATTTCAGCAGAGAATAACAATAAGATGCTGGAAAAAGAAAAGGCACTCATTGACAGCACAGCATACACAAATTGCCATTTTTCCCAGACTTGCAAAACTCTTTTATTCAAACAGAATTGAAGGCTTTATCAGAATAAAAGTGAATTTAAATTGCAGGAGCCAGCTGGAAGTGGCTTACATGTTAATGAGAACCTAAGAAATGGAAAGATTTCCCACCATCTCTCCCTAGGTTAGAGTTTATTCCTCCTCCTTTTTTACTTAGTTTTCAAATGAATATTGCAGTAGATTTGGAAACAGGATTTCTCATCAATCTCTTTCTCTTTCAATATAAATCACATTTCTTCTTTTTTACCTATACAACAGTCAGGGAGGATTAACCCTGGGAAAGCAAGGCAATGCACACTTATGGAGAAACCTTGCAAAGTGGGAACAGCTTAGAGGATCACAGCTCCAAGATAACAGGAGAGGACAAAGATGACTTAGATAGGGTTATCACACTCAGGTGTAAGTTCTCCTGGTTAGAAATACCCATACAAAAGCCATCCTGTGTGCTTAAACATAGCCTAGCACTCTGAAGTGGTGTAGGCAGCACACACACTCTGTAGATTGATCTGTGCATATCTAAAATACGTGACTGGCATCTCTTGGATTCGTTGTGAAAGGCAGCCAGGAGGAAGGAAATAGTGAAGTGTTTGGCCCTAGCAAGGGGAACAAACACTTCTGATCACACCACAGTAGTGACCTTGTGTTGTTACCCCTTTTTTTCACCTATGTTACTTCATTCATAGCTGAATTTATGGAATTCAGTTCTTCTACTGACATGTTATAAAACCAGAGGAGCTGAGTTTGCAAATTTGTGTTAACGAGCACAGGACTATCTGTAGGAAAGAAGGAGGAAAATGTGGGGATAGCTTGTAGCTGGAACACAATGAAGAAAAACATATTAGTTTCAAAAGGTTTTAAAAAAGGTCCTCCTGCTTCATTAATTCAGACCATCAGGTCTTGGTTTAGTACGTGAGAATATGTGTGTTTTAAAGTACACTTGAGAGTGGTTCTATGGGATCAGACCAAAAGTTCTCCTGCCAGGAATAATAAGAGGTTTGATACACAGCAGGTTGGCAAGGTTAAAATAGAGACCATACTAATTTGACACTGAAAATCAAGTATTTTTTCTTATGTATGTTGATATGGCAGTCACTAGCTTACACTTTCAATCAAATCTTCAATTTTGGTCCCTATAGATGTATTATGGGATATTACTTAAATACTCCTTATACCCTTTTCAAATAGGTTGTTATTGAACCTCTACCATCATAACTTAACATGGTGCTATGATTTATATTGCACATGTGAAAGAAAAGTGGCATCACACACGTTATGCATGCACAGACAAGTGCCATCCTCTGCAATGGAACAGTGGAAAAGAGATACCATCTCTCTCTAAAGAAAAACATATTTGCATATTACCTTTTTCCTTAAAATGAATCTTTACCACCTTTAGTTTGCTCAGCATGGACAGTTTTCATAAGCAGTTACATAGGAAATAGTGTCAGCAGGAGGCTAACTGGCTTGCTTTGCCCTCTGTCCCTGCAACAAATGGACCCTCCAGGAAGTTTCCAGAGCTGAGATTATCATGGTCTGTGAACAAGGGATAGCTGCTTTTTGCTGCCTCTGTGGCTGCTGCACTTATTAAAAACAAAAACTGTGAGAGTGCAATCAGAATTTAATACCAAAATTTCCTCTTAAGAAATGATTCCGTGTTCTCAGTTTTAGGAATCAAATCTCCAGTCACGATTATGATGCTCCAACTCTTTTATTGTTTTAACCAAGATAAAGGAGGCAAAATACAGAAGACCTTTAACAATTCATTTTTATCTGATTTATTGGAATGACTTTACTCCTCCATCCTTTCCCCTCTCCTCCTATCTGCTTGGTTAAATTTTTAGGTGTATGTGGCAGCTGGGTGCTTGTACCTCTTAATTCCCCATATCACTGAGAGCTTCCCATGATCATGGCACTCTCACCAGGGCAACCACAGGACCAACCATGTCTCCCTCATCTACCACCCTCATCATGGCAAAGAAATACCCTGAAGCAGGGTGACTGTGGTGGCAGGGTAGAATTTGCCCCAGTGTGCTGTTCAGGTATTCCATGGAATTGAGCAGCCACCACAACATTCACATCCTGACCAAATTCCTGCTGTCTGCTGTAACTCCTATGGGATCACCTTGTCTGCTAACAGCACCAGTTCCTAAGCATCCCTTGTGCTGTTCTGAGGGTGCTGGAATTGGAGGATGCTCAGTACTTGCCAGAGAGAAAAAAGCAGATATTTCAATGTAAAATGCAATTGATAGAGGGCTCAGAGTTCAGAGGAAAGAGTCTAAAATAAATCATGGCCTGGGGAAATAATATATCAAGGAAGTACTAAAATTTTAAAATTTCACATGTATTTAAGGATTCCAGCTCAGTATTTCCATTCTTTTCTGATGCTTCTACTGCATGTAGCTTATTAAATAGCTGGCCAGAGAATTAATTCTTTTCATTCCCTGACTCTTTTCAGTCTGTTTCTGCTGCAGTGCCTGAATTTGCCTTGGTTGCTTTTTGTTAGGTTGGCAAGTTAGAAACTGATCAGAATATTAGATATTTAGAAAACTTGATTTGAGGAGTGCTGGGACAAAAAAGTGTTCTGGTCTCTTCCTACAAAGCTTCACCTCAGAAAGCTGCTATTTATAAGAGCATTCATTAATGGTTCCCAGCAGTTTCCAAAGTTCAAAAGGGCAAAGAACCATGTGGATGTCACATTGCTTGGCTTCCTACTATTCTGTGGGTGTAGCTCTGTTGTGGTGCTCTTTTGCAGATCCCACCTGTGAGGGATGTGAGGATGACATATACAACCTATGTAGGACTATGGGTCATTCTTTTAGGGACAAGTGCCATCACAACTGTATGGAGTTTCTCTTTTCTGACACTCAGACATAAACCCTCATGCAAAAATTGAGTCTTCTGAGAGTCTGAGAAGAAAAGCAGGGGATGTGTATGTGTGCCATGTGTTTGCTGTGTATATGTGTTTGTATATTTTTCTTTATCAATTGTCCTTCTTTCCACTTTATAAAGCATGGGGATTGGATTGGTTTCTTTTCACCACAGGAGGAAGGTGACACAGAGCCACTTTCCAGTCTGCCCTACATTTTCCTGTGTCATTCTGGGGGCAAGCTCCTGCAATTGTGTTTCTCAGCCCCAGGCACTGTCCTTCACAGCTCTTCAGTCAGCCCTCAGCCCAACACCATCCAGTCACCTCTTCCCTCTCAAAATGATTGCCAACCCCTCTCCATGGATTTTTTTTCTTTCTTTTCAGTCAGGCTTCTCTTATTCTTCAACATATGCTTCATAACTTCCCCAGCTGTTGTTTTTCTTTCTCTTTTTTCATACATTTTCTCTGTCTTCTTGGATTCCCTTCGCAGTGCAACACAGGATTCTCATTTGTGTATGTCATCCTGCTGTCACTCAGATGGGCTACAATTGCCTTTCCAAATATGGCCTCTGTAATAAATGGTACTAACTGAATTAAGTTGCCTCTTGCAAGCAAATTAAAACATTTCAAGACAGAGCTTCTTTTTGCCTTCTTTGGCCAACATTTAATTTGCACATCTGTTACTCTTCGAACTGAGTATTACGCTTATGCTATGCTGCCTTCCCCTACCATCCTGAATTCTGCTACCATTTCAGACCAGCTCAGTAATGTAAGATGAATTATTTTTTTTATGCAGCATGCTTCTAAGCTATTCTAAGCTATTCTTCTAAGTCAATGCAATGCTTGAACCAAAATGTCAATCTGTATTACTGTAAGCATCTCCCAACACAGAATCACTAGCTCCTAACCAAACCCATAGACTTGATGTGTAAAAATCATTATGGTGTTAGGGCTGGCTGCACTTCAGCTGTAATCTCTCATGATAAACAGACATGAGGCTGAGTTATTGCCACAGCTCGCCTGTGATTATAAATCAGTCTCAACAGATGTTTATTCCCTCAGATTCTATTAAGCATCTAAGATTATGCTTGAAATATATTAGAACAATCAGCACTTGAGATGTATTCTTTTACACCAACAGGATCTGATGATGATAGTATCCTTGTAATTACACCACTTTGAGCATTCTCAAGAAGGACATACTTGGGTTTTATCATGATCCTTTAAAATATTTATAGCTGTTGGTTTACCTCTATGTCAGAATATTTCCATTCCCTTTAGCCTCAGTACACGGTCCTACAGAATGGTTAGTATCTGGTATTTGAGATTCCCTGGGTAATAAAAGATGGTTTATGGCTAGCAGTTGACTTGGGATTGTATGTTGTAAAAAAAGCAGCAGGTTTTCTCTGTCTGACTCACAGAATTTTTTGAGCTTTGTGACAGCTTCTAAGCACAGACATGAAGACAGAAATTAATTACCATCTTACTGAAAAAAAAGTATGAAAAATATTCTGCTCCCTACCCCAAGCCCTATTTGCAGAGGATTGTGATTGGAGTCCTTCTTCTGGCTCTCTAAAATAAATTTTATGCTGGCTGAATAACCTTGAAAGAAACACTTTTGCTTGGAAGATTAATGAACACTTTCTGCTGAATTACTTGTTCACCCAAAGCTCCATCTCCATGGGGTATAAGGAGCATGCATTAGAAGACAGTAGCAGACACAGGCACAGCTGTGGAAGTTCTTGAAGGCTTTCCTCAACCCAAGAGCTGAGAAGACCTTCTAACCTAACTTCTTTAAAAGCTGCAGATTCACTACAGGTGAATCAGAGGAGTGAGGGCTTAGATTTGGTGAGAGTGATGAAACGAAAAAGTGTGGGAGAGTATTTGTATTCCAGCACATAGAACATGTTTATTTACATTGAATCCTTGTTCAGGTCTCATCAAAACTGTGTGTACTCATTTGTTTGTTTTACAAACTGGAATGTTTTTCACACAAACTATTTAATCAAAAATTTTTGTTACATGGTCAGTTTGACATCCTTAACTGTCTTTATTGCTGCACAAATTTGCATTCAAAATAAGGTGCTCTGTCAGAAGGGGTGTAAGTAAAGTCTTTGTGGGTTTCAGGTGGGTTCACACCTCAAGTTCTGATCAAAGTGAAAAATGTCCCTCCCCCGTACTAGTGAACAGTAATATATTTAAACAGTCTTTTTCTCCCTCACTGTGGAAATTATCTGATCCCATTCTTTTCTATTCATCTGCTCATTTTCATTTATTCAGTATTGAATAAGTGAAAATGAAGGTATTGAATATGTGATTAACTTTAACTAACAGATCCAAAATATACTATGCAGGATCTAGAGAGAAAGTGATGACATCACCTCTAAGAAATCTGCCTGAACAATGGAGAGAAATCAAACCTATGCAGAACATGCTAAATTAGTCTAACTCTGGAACCGTGATAGATCTCAGCTAGTGTCTTGGCAAAAAGAATTATTATCCCCTGTGTTTTTTTCCCTGTCATCAAAGAAGTTTTGGTCAAAACAATCATCATTATATTTTTAACTATGCAGAAACGAAAATAAAATTCTTGCCAGTGAGCTTTGCAGATGTCACAAACCCCTTGAAATGATAATTGGGGAGCAGGACATGTTTAGCTCTGCACAGGAGCGTGAATCACATGCTAGACTGTGCCCACATTATGGATGAGAATGTATGACACATTTACCAGTGGCATTTGTATTTTAGGAAACTGACTTGAAAGCAAATTTGAGCTGAACATGAGCTCAAAATGGGATAGAGTAGTTAAGAACAGAGTGACAATCTTGTATCTGAAAGGAGGAAACTACTGAACAGATGAGAAAGGATTATCACTTGATGATTTATTAGTGAAAAATTTTATTTAGTTCATCCTCCTGCACCTTATCAACAACACTGAAATGATAGGAACAGTCCAGAAAAGAATGATGAAGAGTATCTTAAATCTGGAAAACCTCCCCAATTCTGAGAGTAAAAAAGTTAAAACTCTTTAAGCTTGGGCATCCTAAATGTATTTCAATACCTTAAGCTAGTGGTTTGCCTTGCAGAACATTGTCTTTGCTGTGCTGGCTGCTCAGAGGTGTGTTCTTTACCTTGTGGACAACACACAGTTGTTTTTTTCCTTGAGGACCAGGGTGTTAGCTGTTTTACTTTCCCCATGGCTGAAGGTGAACCCAAGACTCTCTGCTGCAGAGTCACTAATGCAGTATCTTGCTGCCTGGCAGTGACTTACCCTACAGTGCTGCCTCCCCAGTGAACTCAAAAATAGGTTAAATGTGACGTGGTCAGGACACAAAAGTACAAACATGGGAAGCTGTTTTTGTGGTACATTTAAACTAACACGATCTAGCAGCTTGAAGCTGAAGCTGGAAACATTGAGGCTGGAAATTAAAACCTAGTTTGCTAGAGATGTCAGGTCTATCAGTTGCATTCTGGTGGCTGAAATTACAAATGTTTCTAGAAGCTTACATGGAAATTCTATCTTTGATACAGGGAATACCTCAGAAACATCTTGGGTCTGATTTGACCAAGCAGTCATATTACACAAATAATCATATTTCCTGTTAAAAATCAATATATTTATAAGCACAGAAATTTTTAAGGTTTCTTCTGCCTCTTTGATATGTGCCAACAGCAACCATACTCCCAGGCTCATAAATGGTAAGGATGTCTGGACTGAAAATCAATTTATGGACTATAGCTATTCTGATTTTAACAGACCCTCTAAAAATTATAAACAACCCCTCATAAATTAGAATTTGATCACAAAAAAAGAGAAGGCACAGCCAGTGGCAAATGAGATTAAAGTTAGGAAGGGCAGGCTGAAGGGTAAGCTCTCACTCTTGCATGTCAACATCATGGCCAATTCCATTAGCATTCAGCTGAAATGTGAACTTGTGAACATCCTGCCATCACTGAAGACACATCTGCAGAAAGGTGCCCAAGATACATTTATGTAAGATGTGCACAATGCCTTTTTGAACTTTGTAAAATTTGTGTTTCTTCTGGTCAATAACCTGATCCCATGCTGCTTAATAGGACATAGCACTCACCATTTCCTTCTCCTTAACAGCTTTTCCTCTTGTTGATGTCTTTAGACAGCAAAAAAAGAGGAAGACATCCATTTACTTACAGCCCAAATCCTGTCCCAAATCCCTGTTGCACCTGGAGTGCCACAAAAGCCCACAGAAAAAACACTTCTTGTCATCTGAATCCACAGAAGATATGAGCTTCAGTGGCTGAACTGAGTTAAATTTGCACATGATTTTTAATGTCACTGAGGATTCTTAGGAAGGTACATCCTATGCTATTCACCTCAGCTTTTCTTCCTTGAAAGTTAAAATTAGATTTTCAGAAATATGCAGGGTTGCTTTGGTTTCTGCACACACAGACACATACACATGGATGCATATTAAAGGCCTTGCAGAAAATATGAGCCAAAGTCTGACAGGAATCATTATTCTGTCAAAATTTCATTACAGGAGTCTTAGACACCAGCACTCTCAGCTTTCCAAGAGCAAGACCTGATGTACAAGGTTAATCACAAAGATTCATTTTGTTGAGGGATCAGAAACCCAAAGCTGGCTCTATGTAATACTTAAATCCCTTAATGCAACCAGCAGTTCCACTGTGCTTCTGTCCTCTAAAGCTGATGCTTTCTATTAATTCCAGATACCTGTGCATTCATCTTTCTTTTCAGGCCAATTGCTAACAGAAGAGTTTTGTGGTTGAAAGAAAGGCAAACTTGGAGTTCAGAAAGACAGGAGATAAACTGCTGGCCTTTTTGTAGGTAATAGGACTTTTATTACTGCCCTCAGTTCACCATTTCACCAAATATGTTTGATTATGCAAAGTTACACTTCTGTATCATTTTTTGTACATTTATTCACATGCAAATGGAAATCAGAAACGCTTCTGAACTCTGCTTTTCACATGGCGATGAAAGGTTTTCCCAGAAAACAAACATGAAAAATTGCAGGCATATATGTATTGTTCTCTAATAATTTCTATGATGTAAAATCAAAGCTCCAATCTATTGACTCATAAGGATAAGACTTTTCCACCAAAAACTTTAGATCATGGCAAGACAAAATCCTACCTGGAAATCATCAGAACTGATGGCACTTTAAACCTGAATCCAAATTTTGTTCTTTCATATGATGTTTATCAAGATTCAACAGAACACATGGTAAACCTATAGCTGATTACACTTCTCCATCTCACCATGAAGGCAGGGAAAATGGAATGGAATAACTTACAAAAGATGAGGACAATGTGAACATGATATTCCTGGACTAGCCCCTTTTCTCTGTACCACTTCAAATAGGTAGTGAAAGCTGACTAATCACATTAACATTTAAGGACATTATTTTATAATAATGGCTGGGAGATATCTTTGTTCATACCACTCTGTAAAGGAATGTCCTGAACAGAAAATATGCTTTGTGTGAATCTCCCATTTATTGGACCAATAACACAGAATCACCAGAGTAGTGTAGAAATCTCAATGTAATTTGTGGAAATATAGCAGAGGCTGCAATTCCCAAAATGGTTCAAACAAACAAACAAACAAGCAATCTGTTAGAAAATCTGAAGATAGAATAAATATTGTCTGTTTCTTCTGCCCCAGGAGAGCTACAAGAATCTCCATATGTTTTGAGATGCTTTCTGTCAACCTGTTTGGCTGGTCCATGATACAGCTGAAGTAATTGTATGATAGACATTAATGTACATATAGCAAAAAGACATTATCTGGCTAAAATTTGGAGATATTTCTTTTAGAAATCCTGGATATGAGCTACTTATATGATGCACTGATATAGCCTTAACTCTCAATGGCCCTGTGTCCTAAGAATGAGGTGACCAGGTGAGATGGAAGCTATAGTGTAATGGAGATATGGTTACAAAATCTTTTGCTGAAAATGGCCTTGCTGCTTCAAAGATGGCCACAAATATTCCATTATGAGTTGAGCATGAGTGTGTGTAAAAAGATAAGGACACTATCTACATTTACCTACTCTGATCCCAGTTGGCTGCAAAAAGCAGAAGAATCTTCCTGCCACAGTGGTCGCGATTTTCCAGTACTCCCGGAAACCCGTCTGTCAGAGCCCGTTTGATTCCTGGATCATCAGCCTTGAAGTTTTTGAACATATCCAGATTTAATTGGCGGTATTGGAAGTACTGAGCCAGCAGTCTGAAGGCCTCAGTTTGGTGAAACTTTCTGGCTCGGAGAAATCTCAAGATGAAGGCATCATCTGTACGTAAAAACCCAATGTCAGGCCTCGTGATGATCATGTCCCTGACTTGCTGGATATCCTGGTGCAAAATGTCTGGGTTTTCATTCAGTTCCAGGCGGGCTTTCTCTATAGTCTCTGGACTAAGTCCAGCTTGTAAATGGGTCATCTCTGCAAAAACCTCTTTTCCAAATCCTTAACTTCGGATATTTTAGTAGAAGTGCTGATCCCATTCAACTGATGGTCTGCTGTGAGCGTGAGCCATTCAGATGCTTTGTGCTATCAAGCTGATATTTAACAAGTAAAGCAAAGGGCTTTTCTTATTCTTGCAGAGTAACAGGCAGTTCACAGGTACTATAATCCATCCAAAGGAAAGTGTTGTTTATTCCACCACTTACTAAAAAAAAAGAAAATATATAAAAGAAAGATTAAATGCGTATATAAAGCTTGTAGGAATGCATTTCTGAATTTATTTAGCCATAACATTTCTTTGTGTAGGAGGATACAAGTCACATAATTTCAGAACGGGTGCATTTAAGATAAGGCAGTCACTAACATCTTGAATGTATGTTTTCAGGCTTTCAGAAAAGCAATCTGATTTATTGACAATTAATACTAAGCTGTATCAACTTGCTATAAGAATACACTTCTCAAAGTTGTCTTACAGAAGTGTGGGAGTTGCAGCATCCCTAACTTCCAGCCAAGGATGATAACAGCAAATACAATAGTAATTTTGTTCCACCATTAACGGAAACAACATTTCAGCTTCATAAGTAGACAGATTTACCCTCATCATACTAAATAGAAAAACTGTTTGATTTGGTTTTATCACCTGTACTATCAGCTTGTAGCTCTCCTTGAATAAGACCCTGAGCTGACTGTAAAACTGATTTTTAAAAAACCCAAAACTCCACCAATACCAGGGATAATTTCTACTTTTTAGAAACTCACTTGAAATATTTCCCATTGAGACTCGATATGTCTTCATGGGAAACCTCCCACAAATAAGGTTCTTGATGTATCCAGTCTGGCAGTGTCGGTGTTTTAGTTGAAAAGAGACGTATTTTATTCTAAATTCCTTTTTTCAGTATATGGTAGCTTTCCTGAATACCTAGTTCTGAATTTCATTTTGATTTTGGTACTTTATAGAATTTGTTTTTACAAGTGTTAGAAGAAAATCTGCTTAAGCTGTTATGTATGAGCAAAATGGTACAGTGAATCTCTTACATTTCAGTGACATAATTAGCAAGAGGCTGTCATGGAAGTCTGTGTAGCTACACTTGTGTGAAATAAGATCAAGGTCTGTTCCAATGTGATATGTGTGTGAGGAAAGATCAAGATCCATACAATTTTTCAGCCATCACAGAAACAGACAAGCAAACCCAACCCCTCCATCCCACTTAACTGATCTCTCGACATAATTTCTGAAAAAGAAAAATGGGTTTTAAAAATTTAAAGGGAATCCCTCAGTAAAAGACATACTTTTTGTATTTGAAGAAAGCTGTTTGGAAAGTTATGAATTATTTATAGCAAAACAACCATTTCATTCAGCTACTCCCCTGGGTTCAGCATTCTCAGATCAAACAAAGGGGAGAGCAGCAGCCAAAGCATATCTTGGTCCTGGATTTGCTCGAAGTTAGGTTGCAGGACCTGGAAGTCAATGAGCTCAAGGGATGCCTCAGTTCCCTGCTTTGTGACCTTGCAGGTTATTGATAAAAAACTACATTTTAGATGCCACAGCTGCAGCCCCAGAACGAAATCCCAAAATTTAAATACAGAGTGTTTCTGCATATTTGCTTTAAGGACATTTGTGGTGGGAGATAAGCCTTTCATTTAACAGCAATATGAATTGGACTTTTTGTGGGTGACACAAAGGAGAGTTTATTAAGCATCCTCTTTCTGTATTCACTGTGGAGCTGGAGTTGAAAAGAGCTACCTGCAGAGCAGAGTATCTGATGATTGATCAGCCTGGGAAAACTCGAGAAAAAGCAGAGCTGGAAGAAAAGAGGGCTTTGAAAAGGCACTATGGAGAGCAAATTATTCCAGAAAAAAAGTCCCCAGGTTTTGAGGGGTAGTCCATGAGTGCAGGCTATTCAATTAGTAAAGAAATTACAGTTGTAACAAAGGTGGATTCCTTATATAAAAATAAAGTTACAGTTATTTTCTTTACTCTTGCCTTTATTAGACCAAATTAGAATAACTCCAATGGTATCAACTGAATCCCACTGATGTAAAATTACAGTAGGCCACAGAGAAACCAGGCTCATCTTTTGTGACTGAGATCTCAAATTAATTGTGGCATCAGCATTTTCTTGCATAAATCATGGGTTTAATTGCAATTGCCTCCATGAGCTAGTTAGGAGAGCTAGGGATATTTAAGGGTGACACAGTCATTAGGGTACTGTGGTGTCAGGATTAGTTTCTCCCTAGTTTTAACAGTAAGTGCAGAGTATGGAAACTCTTTGCTCCCAAGGGTGCTAAGCAGAGACCTGGAAGCAATAAGCTTATCTGGGGTCTACGTTAGCTCTGGCCTAGGACCCAGTATGAATTACAACACCTTTAGTGTTCCTGTGGCTTAGAATCACAAAATTGTGGAATCACAGAATGTTTTAGTCTGGAGGGGATCTTTGAAGGTCATCTGGTCCAACCTCCCTGTCATGGGCAGGGACATCTTTCACTGGATCAAGTTTTTCAAAGCCCCATTCTACCTGGCCTTGAACACTTCCAATGTTTGAGCATTCACAACTTCTCTGGGAAACTTGTTCCAGAGATTCACCACCTTCATCATAAAACAATTTCTTCTTTATTTCCAATCTGAATGTGTCCTCTTTCAGTTTAATAATGTTAGCCCTTGCCCTGTTACTACAGGCCCTAGTTAAAAGTCTGTGACCATCTTTCTTGTAAGCCCCCTTTAGGTACTGGACAGCTGCTGTAAGGTCTCCCTGGAGCCTTCTCTTCTCCAGGCTGAACCACCCAGCTCTCAGCCTGCCTTCACAAAAGAGGTGCTCCAGCTCTCTGATCCTTTTTATGGCCCTTCTCTGGATCAGTTCTAAAGCATCCAAGGATTAACAGCAGACAACAGTGACACATGCACACACAATTCCCAGTGGTTCAGCCATTTTCTAGGAATTTATGGGAGTAAATCTGTCCCCTCCTCTGCTACTTTTCTGTCTCCCACCTCGACCAAGATGCTTCTTTTGGCAATAAGGCAAATTCTTGAAAAGTCAAATGCAGTCTGCTCTAGAAGAAAATGAGATTTGACCAAGGAAATAAAGTCTGGTCCTTTTTTATTGGTTCCCCAACTATTTAATGTCAATTTTTGTTTTATTATTTTTTACTTCTTTTTATTAAAGTTTCCTACTGTTTTTAATTAATTTAAATGCTCAGGATTATCCCAAGGTGAGGGAGATACGGTTCTTTCT
Source organism: Peucedramus taeniatus (assembly GCA_013400575.1). Taxonomy (NCBI): domain Eukaryota; kingdom Metazoa; phylum Chordata; class Aves; order Passeriformes; family Fringillidae; genus Peucedramus; species Peucedramus taeniatus. The sequence goes on from WBNO01021845.1 coordinate 114,373, forward strand.
TGTCAGATGTTGTTGCCAAAAAACAACTTGCAAATACTCATTCTAACAGAAGATCAATTTTTAAATGCATTTCAGAGTTTTCTGATCGTGAGCTGAGCTATAACCATGGATTACAGTTATCTATAGATCATCCTGATTATCACCCGGAACAGACTGCACTAAAATACTTTGTTGGTGTGAAGGTATATATTGCAAAATAATCTAAAATGTGCATGAACAATTTTGCCACTCTCAGAATCGTAGGGAAATCATGAAGCAATCCACACTAGCACCAGTGCCTTCAAGGAGCCTGATATACATCAGTGAATGATTTGGTTCTCCCACCACTAACCTTGACAATAAATTTAGTGCTCTATAGCTACCCAGTTTAACTGTCACTGCACTTTCTCAAACGGTTCTGATTTATTCTGATTCCCAAGATATAACAGAAGCTTCATCTCCATTTTCACCTCCTCCCACACATGGCAATTTCTCCTTCTCTTCCAGTGTTGTGTACAGCTCTGATCCATCTGCCAATTTTTTAGCTGTTTACATCTTTGTTCAGTTTGGTGCAGGGTTGTTTTTTCTTCCAAATGAAGATACTGGCTTTCTTTTCCTATTTTGAATATTGTTGCTGTGTATTGGCATGCTAGAGTGGGTTATAGTCTCAACAGCTGTTTTTCTATCTTGTGACTCTTTGTTCCCAAGGGACTGTTTGCTCTTCTAATGTCTTTTCACAGCCACTTATAATAAAACATCCTTCCAAAGGAATAAAATTCATCCTTAAATGAAAAAAAAAATTACAGAGTTTTGAAACACAACATACTAAAATCAAAACAAGGAGGGAAATTTCCACCAAAATGGTGGTGTCACGTACAATTATTACTAATTCATTTTCAGTCCCAGCAGAGGAATGACAAGGGACAGTGAGTGTTCAGCATGAGTAACATACTGCAAGCGGGATACAATTTTCAGACAAGAAGCTTACATTTTTGCATAATTCTCAAAAAAAATAGTTAATAATAAAATGATAGTAATATTTACTATACAAACTAAAATGAAAATCATATTTTTCCAAAGTATACAAAGCATTTTTCATTCAAAGATTTTAATATGCCTTACTGCTCTCTCTTCAGAGACAGTTTCTGGGTCAGCATTCAATCCCTGTTTGCACTGCATGCCCTGGAAAATTGGTCAAAACCTGCCTTCAGTGATGATGGCAATTGTCTGGAACATTTTGTTCCTGCCCACTTACCAGTCTCTGCAACACCACTTGTTTCTTTAAGTACCTCATGTGCATTGGCCCTTCCCCATCCAATTCAGTTCCAGAAAGATTTTAGCTGTCTCTTAATCTACCAAATGTTTTCCATCCAATCCAAAACTACCTGCCATGTGAAATTTCATTACCACAATTTTCAAACTGAGAAGGCACTAACATTTCATTCTCACCTGGTATTAAGAGGTATCAGTGCTAAGGTTTGGCTCATTATATAGTTCCTAACTCCTAGCATTTATACAGATATTAGCTGCTGAAATCATGCCAGAGAGGAAGGGAGTGGGCAGGGAGGGAGGGAAAATGGTAATATAGAATGATTTTATCTCAGAGTGTGGGTGTCATCTCATTAAATTTCTTTTTGAAAAATATTTTGATGTTAATTCTGGAAAATCTCTTAGGGCTATTTTCTGCTTAGCAGGGGTTGCTCCGTAAGGACAGGCAAGGATGAATCCATACCTGTACTTGTAGGAATGGTTCCTATGGCTCTTTGTGGCCTTGTGGTGCCTTAGTAGAAAACTGCACTGGAAGTGGAGCAGTCAGACCTAAAAAGGAACCTACCCCAGCTCCATGAAGCAATTTCAAAAAAGCAATGCGCAAAACTGACTCTCCTTCATCCTTGGCTGTGAGACCCTGGCATCTTCCACAGACTGTGAGGAGATGTACAGCCCTGAGTGATTTCCCTGAGATCCCAGAGGACACATTTCACAGAGCTGGGAACAGATCATATCTCACCTGAGCCATAAGCCTACATGTTAATATCCAGGGAATCTTTCCTCATCATCCCCTCGACCCTTTGTCAGACTTTCTCTTATATGTTCACATCTCAGTTGTACTGAGGAGCCCAGAAGAGGACCCAATACTCCAACTGTGGCCTCACCACTATTTCTCTGTAGTCTTTCCTAAGGGACTAGATTCTCCCAGTGAACGTTAATGAGTTAAATACTGTAAGTCTTTCTGCTCCAAGTACTGGTGCTCCTGTAAACCTTCACTAGGGATTTGTCACTTCTTGTCATTATGAAAATAGTGAATGTTTGTGACTGTAACAGCTGTGTGGGGAATTTGATGGTTTCTCACAATTTCCCAGGGTAGAATCTCTCAGCTCAGGTACAAAAACTAACATTTCCTTCAGTTCAGCAAAAACAACACATCATGCATTCCTACTCCTTCTACAATCTTCTTGTTAGTTTGAGTTAGTTACAGATTGCCCTCAGGCTACATCTAAATGTCCAGTGGTGGTAATTTAGCCATGGCACAGCACAAAACACAGCAGAAACTCAACTGATCTTCACTGTTCTCTGCACAGTATGTAGGGCAGGCATGTCTGTAGCACCAATCTGAAGTTGTCCTGCTATTCCTACAAGCTGCCAGGCAGAAGGAGAGACAGACAAGGTTGTCTAGCAAATGTAAAATTAAAATACTTCCCCGTTATCTTTTGACCTAAAATGTACAAAACTTATTAACTACCTGAATATTAAGGAATTAGACCACACGCCAAGGAGGGGAACTTATACAACGCAGGAATAAAAAAAGTTAAACAAAACAGCCTTAACCTCAAGAGTTTGGTTAAATTTTTCTTCAAATCATAGTTTTTAAGTTGAAAGTATTCGCCAGTCACAAATAATCTGCAAACTCCTATGGGAAGGTGTGGCCTGACCTGTGGCATGCCACAGAAGCAGCAGTTTATGAGGAACTTCCATGTCATAGTGCAAGTATCACCAAGCAAAAGCACCCTGGCCACTCTGGGACAGAGGTCAGTTCCTCCAATAATGTAGAAACATCTTGTAGCAGAAATTAACAGTATGCAAAACATGAACTCTGACCCCCCCAGCCTTCTAAAGAAGCTCTATGTAGAAATCTGATAGCACACAATCATAACATTGGTGTCCAAAAATGCCTAAATGCTGTAGGAGTTGAGTTGCAACATCTGCATAAAGATATACAGAAGAAGGAACAAAACATATTAACGAGACATTCAGTACTGCATGTTTAGCAACATGAAAGTACTTTGAAAAATGATGTTCTTTCAAAAAATATGAAATGCAATGGTGATATATTACTGTTGACTTCTGTCTGCTTTATATGTTATGCCAGAGGAAAGTGTCTGTGGCATGTCATTGTGGGAGGGAAGGGAAGGGAAGGGAAGGGAAGGGAAGGGAAGGGAAGGGAAGGGATTTCTGCACCCAGGAATTAATGCAGTCCTCCTGTTTTTTTTCTCTCATTCATACCAAAGTCTGAGCACAAATACAAAGCACATAGAAGCTTCTCTCAAACTTGTAGAAATAAAACTTAATATAACTTTATAATACTGTGTGAGTTTGTTTTCTCAGTGGAGAAACATATCAGATTTCAAGGAGTTTATTTCTATAAATATTACTGAAGAAAAAAAAAAAAACAACAAATTCAGCAAACCAAAATTGAACTAAAGTGTTTGGTAATTCTCAAATTAAATCAATGGAGCAGCATTAGATCAAGAGAAAAAGGAATTACAACTCATCTGATGAAAACGATGTGAACTTCTGTTCAGTTTTTCCATTCTATAAGAAACTAATGTTGCTTCCTTTTTTGTCTTGTTTTGTCTTGTTTAACTAGTAGCACCCAATTGTCACATCTTGTTTGTGTCTATGCCAGAGAGACACTACAGTACAAGGCTGTGAGAGAAAATAAAACTCACTTGCCAAGCGATAGCACGATTGCTTCAATAATTGCATGCTTAAGTTAACAACTGCATGAGTTTACATCCTTTTGAAGGAAGTATTCTCCATCCTTTTATGAGGCTGATCATTACTATTTCAACTGTCATGGGCCTTTTTTTGGAAGATGAGGAGGCCGCTGTTACATATTTCAGTGAAATGACGTCTGTGTTCAAGGCACATAGAGTTTAAGGAATTATGACCCCGTGCTATGGCGTGGATTCTGCAGCTCCTCCACTGCTGAATTCAGTTGCACTGCTTACACTACAACTCAGCAGCACACAGTGCTACTCGTCTCTGCAACAGATTTTTAGTTATAAATTATGATATAATAAATTAAGAAGTTTTTTCTTAAAGGTTGCAGTATTTTTCATTGTTTTGTGTTTGCCTTACAAAAGTCTAATTTTTAGAAAATACTCAATAGTTTTTAGAGGTAGAAGAGTCAACAGAATTCCTAAAATAATCATCAGCACAGATACATGACAGCCCAAGCTGCCCCTGCAAACTTCAAGGTGGGATACAGATTGCAAATGAGGAAAAGCTTTACAAGGTTATCTGACATCATTACAGGAAAAAGTAAACCAGTACCTTTGCTATGCAGTGCATGGCATAATACTGTTACATAATATCTCATGTAAATGTTGGCATTGTATTAACTTTTAGTACTGGAGATAATCCATGTTATCATCTGATTACTCAGACAGCACATGAAAGCAGACTTTCTGTAATTTAATTTTTTCTTCCAAATATAATCCTGTGACTATTTAGTGATGGACAAGGAATAGCCATCTGCTCCTTAACTTAATTATTCACAGAGCTTGTTAAAATTGAGGAATCAGCATTTTGAAAAGGGGAAACTCCCTTTCTCCTATGACCTTCCTCACCCTCTCAGGATTAAACCATTGCAAACAGAATTAAAGTCAGCCCAGTAGCATGCTTGGGGTTTCTCCAGCTGCTATTTGCTTTGCATTTATTTTCTGTATGAACATCCTCACTTCTTGCAGAGACCAAAACTTAATTCTTGACTTCCTGCAGCAAAGGACACACACTCTAGACATGATTCACCTCACTTCTTCCCTGCACCCATCACTGTTTACCACTAGGAAAGCAATACAGCTGACTGACCTGGCACATTCCCCCCTCCCTTTAATCGCTGATCTCTCTTTGGAATGAGTGCAAATGGTCAAAACAGGCATCAGTTTGCTGAGGAGCAAACAGGTATCTGCTGCTGTTTGACAAGCTCCTGTATGTCAGCTCTTGGCTGTAGCCCTTATTTCATTAACTTAGCTTCCAGTTTTTGCCCTTTCCTCTGCACGCCTCTCATCTCTCCCGGGTCTCAAATTGGATCTGGACTTTCCCTTCCAACTTGTGCTCTTTTCCTTCCTTGCCCAGAACCTGGGCTGCCGAGCTGATTTTTACATTCCCATGCCCCCTTTCAGGAAGGATTGAGGCTGGTGATGGAGAAAGAAGACAGGAGGGGAAGAAAGGGCAGGAAAGTGAGGAATGTGGGGAAACAGGGGCAGGGAGGAAAGGAGGCAAGGGAGCAGGGCAGGGAGGAGAGCAGACGAGGAAGGCAGAATGGAGGAAGGCAGAGAGAATCAGAGAAGCAGGGCAAGGATGACTGGAGGAAGAAGAGGCAGGATATATAGGAGGCAGGAAGCAGTAAGCAGGGCAAGGAGAGGCAAGGGAGACAGGTGAAGCAGAGGAAGGAGGGGAGGTAAGAAAAGTAGAGGCAGCAGTGCAAAGAAGAGAGGCAGAGAGCAGGATAAGGAGACAGAGAGGGAGTAGGTCAAGTATGAGGCAGAGGAGGCAGAGAGTAGGGAGTCAGGGCAGGCATGAGGCAAGCAGTGGAGGCAGGGAACATAGAGACAGGGAAGGCAGTGAGAAACAGAAAGAGGCAGTCAGGGCAAAGAGCAGGCAGGCAGCAGGGAAGCAGATGCAGGAGAGGTAGGTTGGAAGACAGGTATGTTGGGGGGCAGGAGGTAGGGCAGTCAGGGAGCTGGGAAGACAGGAGTCAGCAGCCAGAGCTGGCAGGAGGCAGGGAACAGAGGAGCAGGACAGGAAACAGGCTGGGCAGGCAAGGAGCACGGCAGGCAGCAGGCTGAGAGCTTGGCTGGAAGGAGGCAGGAGACGGGAGGGAATAGGGCTGGCAGGAGATAGGGAGCAGGACAGGGAAGAGGCAGAGCAGGCAGGAGGGAGCAGGGCAGGCAGGACGAGGCAGGGGAGAACAGGGTAGGCAGGAGGGAGCAGGAGGGAGCAGGGTAAGCAAGAGGTAGCAGGGCAGGCAGGAGGTAGCCGGGCAGGCAGGAAGGGGGAGCAGGCAGGGAGCAGGACAAGCAGGCAAGGAGGGAGCAGGCAGAAAAGGGGAGCAGGCAGGGAGCAGGGCAAGCAGGCAAGGAGGGAGCAGGCAGAAAAGGGGAGCAGGCAGGGAGCAGGGCAAGCAGGCAGGGAGCAGGGCAGGCAGGAAGGGGGAGCGGGCAGGGAGCGGGAGGCCGGGCGGAGCGGCCGAGGCCGGAGCTGTCCGCCCGGCGGTGCTGAAACGCCGCATCCCGGGCCCGGCGGGGCGGGGGGAGCGCCGAGAGCCGCCCTGCGCAACCCGAGAGAAGGCAAATCCAAATACCTGCACAGCGCCGGCAGCTGCCGTGGGGCGGCGGGGGGCTGCGTGGGGTGGGCTTTTTTCCCCCTGTAGATGTCCTTGCTGCTGAGCTGTGTGGGCGAGTAAGATCTCCCGGCTCCCGGGTTCCGGCTCAGATCTCTCTAGAAAACTGAATGAGCGAGCGCCAGCTCCACGGGGCTGTGATTTTTTTTTTTTTTTTTTTTTTTNGGTAGGAGGCGTGTGCGCCAAAGCCTGGGTCCTTCTGCTGCCGTCCCCCTGGGTCCTAAGCCCTCTTGCCGCCCGCCCGGCTGCCTCCCGGCGCTCCCGGCACCCCGGGATGCAGGCTGGGAGCTCCGCGCCGCCGCGGGAGGGGTGGGAAGGGGCTGCTGGCGGCCGGGAGGGCTTAGCTCGGCGGGCTTCCACCCAGCGGCATTGGCTCCACCGCCTGTTTTCTAGCATCGCCTCTTTCTCAGCGAAAGTCGGGCAGAGCACAGCCTCCTGCCGCATTTACAGCAGCCATGGAAAGGTGATCTTAACGGGCCGTGTATTGTCCATGGGCTGCCTTAATGAACATGGCAGCCCGGATTTAGAAGAGAAGTTTGTCTGGGTCAGACTGCAGGGACTGTCATCAACAGCACCCACGGCAAACGTTTAGTGAAGAATGTGAAAAACAGGACAAGCTTCACCCCTGAACTCTCTCAGCCTCTTCCAAATATTTCAGGTTCAAGAATTTCCCCAGCAACGTAGTGCCTGAGTTTTCAGGATGAATTTGTCCTCCTTGAATTCTCACAGTGTCTCCTAGAACACTTATACATCTCTGGAATGTCCTTCCATAAAACCCTTTGATTAGGCCATCTACTACTTCACAAACTATCTTTCATTAGAGGGATGTGTAAGCTTTAGCTGGTGGTGTGGAAAGAACAGGAGAAGGGAACTTCTGTCATTAAATTAGGTTCTGAAACAAGCCACATAAGACCTATATTAAACTGTACTTGGAAGACTTTGGGTGATACAATGACCAAATTCACACTCACCTGCTCCTATCAATACAGTAAATCAAATTAAAAGTATCAGCAAAGTGTATTTCTTCTTTTGTTATCCCTGTACATTGTGGAGCATAATTCCTGGGAATTGGTGGATTCAAGTCAGCTGATTTTCTTGGTCTCTTTGCTTTGGACATGTTTCCTGAGTCAGTTACTGAAGGATCTTGTGTAGTGAAGAACTAGGTGATAAACGATAAAGATAAGGAACAAATTCTGCATAGGAAATGGCTAAATAGAGTAGGCTTCTTCAGCATGGAAGAAAAAAAGAGCGAGGAGTAAGTGTAGATAAAATAACAGTGTAGAGTTTTTTCATCATTCATAGCATTTCATAATAAAGAGCAGTGTGAGGAAGATAAACCTGAACAACATCTCAGTATCATTTCCAGTTTTAGGAGTAGGAGAAATGAAACCCACTAGGGTCTAGCTTTGACTCAAACAAAAGGGCATACTTCTTCACAAACTATTTAGTGAATCTGTGGAATTCATTTCCCCAGGAATTCACACTTCAGAAAATTGTAGGACATATCTGTGGAAGAAAAATCTATTATGACCCTTTAAACATGAAGTCACAACCTCTGGCTCAAGAAGACCCTGTTCCACAAATTGCTGAAGACTGGAGTAATATTTGGCAAAGGATGATTATACTTATGCCCTGCCCTTATTCTTTACCTTAACCATCCAGTGCTGATCACTGCTGGAGATAGACACTGGGCTAGATGGACCTTTGATCTGACCCAGTACTGGCTTCTCTTCTATTCTTACATACAAAGTAGACTTTGAGAATGTGAACACAATTGGATTCCTTTCAGCTTTGCTTTCCCTTAAAAAGGGAAGATCCAGTGGTTTTGCTCTTTTTCAATGAGTGTACATCCAGAGTCACATGCTTTTTAGAGGAATCACCCCAATATTAATGAGCAAAGGCAAAAAGAATCTGTGGGGAAGATGACTTGTGCTTTTAGGATGATTTTCATGCAGAACCATTAATTTAGCCCACAGCATGTGTAAAACTGGAATATGAGGTTTTTGCATCCTGTGACCCGTCCACATTGACTGGAAGAGAAGAAGGAGAAGCTCAAAGGCTGAGAGCTCAAAACTCTCACAAAAGCATTTGTCCCAGCACTTGATGGAAAGCATTTCGAGCACCAGGGAAGTGAATACTGAGTTAGTAAGAAGTCTCATTAGATCATTATTTTCTGCATAGAGATCAGTTTGGAGATAAAAGAATAAGCACTCTGTTTTCATAATCCTGTTCCAAGCTTTCACTCTTGCACATATGATAAAGATTAATGTACTAGCTACTGTAACTATGCAGTACTTCCCTGGGAATTGTTAATAATATTAAGTAGAATGAACATGACTCTATAAACCAACTGCCTTAGGCAATCAAATGAGTTGCCAAATTGGATGTATGCTTAATATTTGGGGATTTAATAATTTTTATTCAGTTTAATTGATGTGTTTTTCCTCCCTTACTGTTACTGTTAAGTGACCAGTGCCTGCTGAGGCCCTGGATGATTGACATGTACCACAATACTATGATAGAAGCAGATCTCTAAACATATTACAGCAGAGCCTTATATTGATCCCAGTGCAAATATTCTTAGGTTTCTTTCTCATCAGCACTTTATCACTTCTTCATCACTTTCTTTGTACAAAATGTACTCTGTACTCCGAAACCATGCTCCAGGTCATATCATTCTTTGCATTGTCCCAGTCATTACACTTCCTCTGACATTACAATCTCAGGAAAAAAAAAAAAAATAGTGTTGAAGGTATAAAACTTTGAGTTTCATAAAGGTATGTCTGGGACATTAGAAACTCCCTTGCTGGTGTGCACAGACTGGAGCTGGAGCTCTTTCTCATTTACAGTGTTGAATAGACACAGCTAAGGGGAGAGAAATGTGTTGGTTATCACAGTTTGTCACTGAAGGCATCAGAACTGACTGCACACATGGAGGAAACAGAGCAGTTTTGAAGGGGAGGATGTTTTATGCAAAAGAAAAGTAAACCAGAACTTTGATATTAAATTTATTCTAAACTGACCTTTCCTACTGCCACACATATTGATACTAAAAAAAAAAAACAAAACCAAAACAAAAACAGGGAGACAACAAAATTGAAAAGGAAATGTATATTTTCACCACCAGTCAAAAGGATCCAAGTACCTTAACTATAAAGAAGCCATGGAAGGTCAGAGTAGCTGATTGCTCCATAGTCTAGCCATGATAAATAGTTTCTACTCTCTTTGCAGCAAAATATTTTGTCGTCACTCAGCTGTACTAGACACACATTCTCTTGCAATATTTTTGACTCCCAAGATATTTCATGAAACTAGGGGCTAGTCTGAACATTTCTGCATCTCTGATATTACTGATATCAGTCTCTCATTCATACAAAGCCCAAAACCATCAAAACATTTTAATTCATTACCGTAAGGAATGAATTTTTTTAACCCTAAAAAAAAAATTCCAAATAAGTGGAAATCCAGTCCCACGCTCTCTTAAGACTGAAAGGGAGATATATATCTTTGTAACACAGACACATGTTGATCTTCAGCATTTTATGGGGTTAGTGTATGTGCATGTATATTCCTTAATCAGGGATGTTGGACCAATTAACTCCGCTGGTTGTCTCTTCCAACCTTACTCATTCTGTGATTTTCTGATATAAGAAGGGGAATAGATCCTTGATACAATTCAGTATATACCTTGTGTCATTTACTTTCTCTATGTGATTTCTCCAATATTTAAAATGTTTTTTACCTCTTTTGAACAGGGCATTTGAGAAATAATATCGTATTGGATGTTCTTGTAGCTTTAAATTTTCTTTTGTGAACAATTTGCTGCAAGTTTCTAAAATTACCACTCAATTTTAATAATTAATTGGGACTTCATTCTTTTTCTCTAATCTACAATTACCATCTGGTTTTATTTCCTTTGAAAGTAACCGTATTGAAAGCCCCAGTAGGTTAAAAAATAATAATGCTAAAACTGCTTAGACCCAGTAAATCATTATTCTTAAGGGACAAGTAACTCTTAGATCACAGTTCAGAGGGATTCATGTTTTAAATCCTCCCAGGTTTCCTGAACCTTTAAAATATTTAAAAATTTATACCCAAGAATGCAAAACATATGCAAATTGATTGTTCATATGATTTATTTAATGAGAAGGGTCCAATTTTGCCATTTTTAGTCTTGATGTAGAGAATTCACTCTTTTGCTGAGTTCACATGCAATCACCACTCCTGCCACTCTCAGAATAGCATGTAAGTGGGACATGAGCAAAGCTTTGGCCTCGAGCATGTAGAGGGGTGAAGATGAAATGTTCACAACTCCATGGGAATTACAGGAGCTGGTGATGAGATCCAACACAGAGCTGGAGGCCAGCAGCAGAATTCAGGTAGAGTCAAGCTCTCAGAACTGTGATCCAGAATTTTTCCCCTCAGCTCTTGCCTATCTCTGAACCAGTCTAAACCCCATAGACGTGTTATTTTGGGATTGTAAGGTTCACGGTGTAGACCTAGGCTGAGAAGCTTGGTTCTAAAGATCAATCAGCATTCGAAAAAATACAGATATCTCTCTGACATTTGGGTGTTGGAAACGTTGACTTTAGGCCCAGATGTGCTGTTAAAGTAAGGCGCAGATTTGGCCTCACATCTTCAGTCGTTTTAACTTGGCAGCACTGAGTACTCACTTTAGTGAGATAACTGTGATTTAAATCACCTGGGGATCTGCTTCTATTGAGTTCAGTTACTTACAAAGTCAGTGCTACTCTGTCTAAACAATAAGGCAGTGTCTTGCTAAAAAACTAAGTGTCCTTTTGCAGAGAGAAATAAATTGTGAGATGTCAGGTTTTGCAAAGCTACTACCTGAATTATATGACCTTTAAAGAATAGCACAGCAAAACTTTGCCATACCATCTAAGATGAATATCAGAAATAATGTTCTTCCTGATGCAGGGATAAGGTAGGCTGGTAGGGCAAAAAAAAGTGTACAAGGAGGTAAATAGTCCAAAAAGTAGACAAGTTCCTCAAGGTTTAGGATGACTGTTAAAGATTTGATTCAGAAAAGTCCTCTTGGGAAAAACCTGGCTGATAACTGCTTCCTTGCTGCGGTGGGATCAGTTTGCCATAAACAACACTTCAGTCTGATTTGTAGCATACTGATCTCATATATGATTTGTTAAAAGCTTGAAATATGTAAGCTGTTTAATGTCAGTTCTCCAGTGTGTTAACTTCAGGGTTCCTTCGCTTCTCAAAGTCTGTTGTATATTTCCCTTTCTGTATAATAATTGCAACTTGCTCCCATGCATTTGGCCAAAGTAGCTTTAAGAGTTGAGCTCAAAGTGTGAGAATGGAACATGTGACATGAAAAAAGATGATTTGAAGGTTGGTAGTTGGATTGGAATAGTTAGAGATGAAGAAAATAATAGGATACTCATCTGATTGCTTAGTTTGTTATGTGATGATTTATTTCTGAAACAGTTTTAAAGGAATGGTGTACATAAATGCATGCAGCTTTGGATGGCAATAACATAAATCAGCAATGGTAATAATGACTGTGAGTTCTTGCATGTGTAAACAAGCATATGTGCAATATAAATTCTATTATCTCAATGTCACTGAAGATATAGAATAATTTCACATTTGTGACTGGGTAAAAGCATAAATTTTTGTTGGAGAAATAAACAGGTGGAGGACACAATGCTGCACTGGATAGCTGAAGTCTGTTGAAAACTGAAGTATGTGAGTGTATTTGTATACATGTACAAAATTAGAGACAAGAATTATGGCTGCAATCCTCAGCAGATATAAATCAACACCATTTTGCTGACTGTGGTGGAGATGTGCTAACTAGCCAGCACAGAAGTAAATCTCTGTATATAAAACAACTGTTACACCCATCAGCAGTCTGATGTTTTACATTACTACTTCATCCAGGAGCATAGAGGATGTATCAATCTGCTGAAGCCACTCCACAGAACTGTTGTATTCTTCCTGGGATTCAGCACTGGAATCAGGGTGTAAACAGCACCAATATCATCTTACAAACACTGAGTATGTTGTAATGTCATCGAGGAGCCCTGGTACAATCCATCTAGAATATATATCCAACAGTGGGGCATACAGCAATCATGTACTTTTTAGCAGGAGGGAGGTATTTTGCTCGTCATAGCTATGGTGAGCCCCAAGGGAGGTGAGGCTCCTGCCATCCTGGTTCCCAATATATGCTGATTCAGTCATTAAAATGTGCATTCATCTTCCTTCTCCCAAGACCTAGCTGTGCACAGCAGGTTTAACTAAATTGCCAATAAGAAAGCCTCTTAAATCATCTGCAGTCCTGACTGGCAGCCTCACAAGCAGATGCAGCAACTGATCCTGAGGCAAACGGAGTCTGTTCAGCAGCAGCTTTACACTTCTGTGTGTACCAGCTAGGTTGTTTTGTTTTTTTTTTTAATCATTAATGGGCGAGTGCCTTGAAGACAGAGGGAGGAGGGACAGAAGAAGAAGGAGAAAAGCAGTTGGGAAGGGAAAGGTGAGACTATCGGAAAATCCTCATTTCCTTTTCCGATTTGGTACCCTCTCTGCAGCTGTAGGACAAAAGGAACAAGCCCTTCTCTTAAGTGGCCCTAGCTTCAGGGTATGGAGAACTATTAATCAGCTTGCTCTCATGCAGCAAGGACCTGCAGGAGGGCTGGCTGGAGAAGTGCCAAGGACTGTCACTTCACACACCCTGAGAAATCTCCTCCCTTCCCCGAGACTTTAATGGCTGTGGGACATGCCTGTCTGTGTATGTGCATGTATGCGTGTAGAAGAGAGAGGAAATGTATTGTCTTGTCACTCTTCCATCTCTCACATACACTGCTGCAAATACCTATTTTTTCCTATGTGTACACACGAAAAGTGGTTTCAGTACCTGTTTGCAAAAGTGCTGGAAAGACCTGGTTCTGGCAGGAAGCCCTCACTGTCAGGCATTGTTGGAGTCTATCACAGCTGCCAGATCATCTCTGGAGAGGCATAAAATCCCAGAAACTCTTTAATCAGGTGTTCAAGCTCAGTTATTGCCTAACTAGCTGGGCACGGTTAGCCTTGCTTCTCCTTTAGTAAAAGGTCAAGATTAAACTGTGGGCTGTGATTTTCCAGAGAGGACTGTGTCTGGCCCTCCTCGATACAGGGCTTACCATCAATCCCATGAAAGCATGCAGCAGTTTGCTCCACACTAATGCTAAGGTTAAATTATTGGTCTGTCCCTCTTCCTAGGGTGTGGTGCCGGCACTGGACAAAAGCCGAGAAACCATCATTAAATTGAATTGGCTCTCTCTGTGTACCGGACATCTCGTTGCAGAGCAGAGGCTGCCCAAGCCCTGCTGTTGAATGTTAAGTGCCACAGACCTTCACCAGCCTTCAGGAGGTGTCAAATACCCTACATGGGTGAATAGCCAGGTGGTGAGTGAATAACCATATGATGGAGTGGCTCAGCATGGGTATTTGTGTGTGACACAGTTGCAGTCTCTCTCCTCTAACATGCATTTTTTTCCTGAGGAACTGCAGTAAAATGTGAAGAGGTGGCAAGTATCTACTTGTCTTAGATTTTGCTGAAAGCCATGTGCTTTTTGGCACCTCTGAAAAACTATAGACAAGTGTAAAACCTGAGGAAAAAATTGTAAGGCATGTAGTACTCAAAATACATTTTAAAAAAATCCCTCCCTGAATTCCAAACTAATCCCCTTAATCACATAAGCTTATGAGATCTGGAAAACATGAAAAGGAAAAAAAAAGAAATTTAATGTCTTCCAAAGGGGTACTCAAGATGGAAGGATTTTGCCAGCAGATTTATACATTGCCAGACAGTAACTTGTCTCTAGTGAGATCAGAAGGAAGACAGGTACTTTAGATCTCCAAGGAAATCACTCCACTCTAAGCCATTGAGAGGGAGGCATCTGGTGAAAAAAAAACGAGCCCAAGGGAGACCTCATGAAGAACATTTGTCAGCATAATTGGTGTCCTAGTGATGAGAGCATCAATAGTTGATGACAGTTATTGGAAAAATTATTTTGTCTTTTTTGCACCATATTCAATTGGAAAAAGACTCTCTGTAGACAAAAGATTTCCATGCATTTGGTATTAGTACCCTATGTCTGATTGCCCAGTTCAGTTTGCTGACTTTTCTTCCTATAGGCAAATGTTCATCACATAAAATGGCAGGTCAGAGATTCACAGAATCAATCAGTTGGAAAAGACCTCTGAGATCATTGAGTCCAACCTGTGACCAAACAGCACCACACCAACTAGACCAGGACGCATAGTGACACATCCAGTCTTTCCTTAAACACCTCCAGGTTACTCCACCACTGTCCTGGGCAGCCCATTCCAATGTCCAGTCACCCTTTCTGTGAAGAAATTCCTCCTGATGTCCAATGTGAACCTCTCTGCTTGATGCTATGTCCTGTCATCCTGTCACTAGATCCCTGGAAGAAAAGGCTGAACCCCACCTGGCTACAACCTCCTTTCAGGGAGTTGTGGAGAGTGATAAGGTCTCCCATGAGCCTCCTTTTGTCCAGGGTAAACAATCCCAGCTCCCTCAGTTGCTCCTCATCAGAGTTGTTCTCCAGACCCTTCATCAGCTCTGTTGTCCTTCTCTGGACCTGCTCCTGTGTGTCTCAATGTCTTTCTTGTAGTGAAGGGTCCAGAATGGACATAGTACTTGAGCTGTGGCCTTACCAGTGATGAGCACAGAGGGAAAATCTTTTACAGATCACTGTAAAGGGTGCAGAAACTACAAGACAGCTCCATTAATTTCAGCTTGATGTCTATAACAAAAGTTCTGTGACAAGTTTTCTTTAAAAAAATCAGTCACACAAAGCTTGAATTAAATATGTATTTTTTCCCATAAAGTAGTAATGAGATAACTTCTTGAAAATTAGCACATTCCCTAACAAGTAGTAGATTTGAAACCAATAAATTGGTGATTTGATGTTACAGAATAAATCAGAGACTAAAGGCTTTTTTTGGGACCATTTAGGAAAAGAATATGGATAGAGGATATTAAGGAATCAGAACTCAATTTTAAATCAAATTTGCTTTCCTCCTTAAGTTCACAGCTAAATCTCTCTTTTCTGTTGGTTACAAAGCTCTCTTTCTTGTCATCCTAAGTTAATTTGATTTTCTCCCTGTTTGTTGTTTTTTTTCCCTTAACATTGCTTTTCTAGGGGACAGGACAGCCACAAACACCAGTGTTTCTTTATAGAGATCAATGAAGTTTCCAGCTAATTTTACTTTTTTAGGCCAAGAAATCTATCTCAGGGAGAACACATCTCTGTTTCACCATGGACTTGTACTGTCTGGGGCCTGCAAATCCATCAAGCAGGGCACAGCACTGTACAGGGAACCAGTCCAGACCCGTGAGCATGATAGGGACATTTACCTAGTTATATTCTCTTTGCACTCACAGGGAAAAAATTCCTGTCTCCAGCTCTAAGAAAATCCCAACAGCCAATTTGACATCCATTTCCCATTTGAAATTTCTCAAATAAGGAAAATAGATGATATTTCACATGGTTTTTGATTAATGTCTTGCACATTATGCTATACGAGGAAATTTTCCAGCTGTGGCACTTGCTTTTTCCATGACCACGCTATACTGGTGGCTCATAATCCTCCTGTAATCAACAAGTGCCCCAGGGTCTCCCTCCTTCTCTGTCATTTTCCTATGAAACTCCCAATTTGCAGAAGTTCATGTTATAAGCTCGTTAAGTGTATGACTTTGCACATTATGCAATTAAATTTCATCCCATTTCTAATACTCTACTCTCAAGGTCATTTAGTTTTTCCTGTACAATATTACACTCTCCCTCTCTGTTGAGCTTTGTGTCATCACCAAACTTCATTAGTACACGCCAGCTTCTTATCAGGGTCATTAATGAAGATGTTAAAAAATCAATCCCAAATGCTTAAGAATTTCCACTAGTGGCAGTTCTTTCCAGACTAATTATTGTTTCTTTTCTTTCACTGATTCTGAACTCTTATTTCTATCAGGTGTTGGTAGCTAGCTACAATGCAGGTAGAAGAGATTTAGTCTTTGATTTAGTGGGGTTTTTAATGTATTTTTGTCCTGTATTTTACACAGATTTAGTCACCTTTGGTATCAAAAGGCAAAATAATAATCTGATCAAGCTATCATTACTAAATCCATATTATATTTTGTCCGACTTCTACTTAATTTCCTGCTTTTAAGTATTCACCACTTCAATATCTGTGCTAATCTTACATCTAATTCAGATTAAATTCTTGATTCTGGATTATTTGCCTCTCACTATTGTATATATGGGTAGTGTGTTTGCTGTTTTCTAGTCAGATGATGCTCCTCCATACTCCATTATTTTTTTTTTCATATTTCAGTGTGTAAATCACCTTCTTTCTCAAAGGAGCATATTAAGCGTTCTTACACCCAGATGTGGTCATCTCTGTCTCTGTGCATTCCTGCCCATTAGCCATTTGCCCTCTGCATTCATCCCATCAGTGTCATATTTCTTACTGAAAAATGAGGCAAAGTACTAGTTTGGATTTGGAGTCCTATCATTATTATGTTTCATATTTAGCCTGTACTCATTACACAGAGGGCTCACTTCATTATTTATTTGCATGATGAGATTTTCACTACTTATTTTCATTTGATTTGCAAAATCTAACCTTGTTTTTCTTATCCATTTGTACTCCTACTGCTTTATTGTTTAGAACAAGCATGGATTACAGTCCTTTGTCAACTCCAAATGATGTACAGTTCTTCCCTCCACTGTTACTTCTAGTGCACTTTTTCCATCACCTTTTACTAATAATCCTCAGTGAGACTGCAGGTTTGTGGTACTTTGGTAATGCAGCCAGAACTACAAAGGTGTATGAACTGCCAGCTCTCAGAAACTGCTGGGGCTGCCCTCAGCTCCCTCTGGATCCATCAACCTGTGGCTTCCAGAGGGAGGCAGAGTGAGCAAGAATTTCTGGGAAAGGGTGGGATGGTATGAAGTGTGGGCTCATTAAAATCAGTCAAAACCTCTTCAAATGTACGCTAGAATGTCTGAGGTTTGTAAAGTCTACCCCAGAATCAACATTTTGTTTTTGCTGCTCTTGGTATTAAGATATTTAACACAGGCACATCACCACAGAGAATGAGAACGTGTTACATACAAAGGCTACTATGCCAGCATTTGGAAAATTCTGGGAGAACCCATTGGTTGACACATTTCAAGGAACAAAATTAAAATACTGGTTTATATTCAAGGCGTTGAAGGGTGTCTGAACATATGCCATGAACATATAAAGTTGCCACCTCTCAGCAGAGAAATCCTAATATATAGGATATGAATATACTCACCTATTTAGCTTGCTTCCTTCGACTTTAAAGCTCAATGGAAGAGCAACACTTCATAGATGAAGTGCTCTGAGAACACACAAATAACAGGCTATTCCAAATTCCTGCTAACTTGCCATAGCCTGATGGAAGGCATGAGTCCTCAGTGTAGTTTTTGATAATTCAGTGCCAGTTGTTACTGCTTATAACAATAAAAGGAGAATCTTGAAGTACTGACACCCCAGTTCTGGGATTCAGGAGGTCTGTATTTTATTCCAGTCTATCTTACATATCTGCTAAACAAGAGTGAATAAAATTGTTACTCTGATTTCTTTACATTTCTTTCTCTGTAGACTGAGAGTAGCAATGCTAGCCTAGAGCAGGGAGATTATATAGGTCCTAATTTTTTAACAGGGTAATGTGATTTCTGAATCATTAAAAGTGTAAGGAAAGGCCAATATATTGTAAAACAAGCTACACATTTTGAGGATTCAATAATAACTTTGGGTTTTTTTGAAAGCCAGCGTTTTAATTCTTAAATAACAGTTTCTCTTAAGCAAATGCTTCTGTGTCTTATAATAGTAAGAAGTGACACTACAAAACAACAGTTTGAGACAGAGCCAAGATAACTTCTACTCCTTTAAACTAGAATGAGAATTTCTCAGCCTTGAAGCATGACAGCTATTCAGGAGTCAATTTTTCTGGCTTTGAAATCTGAGTTGTACTTAGCTAAGGGATCTGACAAGTTTCTGCTGCCTTATATCATCCCTGCTCACCTGACAGCATAGAAGAAGGTGTCTCACACTAATCTTGTCAAGCTGAAGCTCCACTGAGAGGACAGTGATGAATGTCAGTTTGAGTCTATTGAGCTTGTGGTGGGTGGGAAATGGATAAAGGTTAGATAAATAAAGCAGCAAGAATTGTACGATGAAATATAGTCTATTCATTCTAGAGTATTGCATATAGCCAGATTCTTTTGTGTAGTCAAAATGAGGTTTTCTTGACCAAACAGTTGGTCTTTCCTGAATTCTTTCCTAAATCAGAATTTCAAAATTCTTTTCTAAATCAGTTGTCCCTACAAGCCCATGTCCCAGTGAGGTTTTTGTCTATTTGAATTACTGGCCCTGGCAGAGAATTCCATACCTCTACTAGGAGGAATATGGTTTTGGGAAAATAATAACCACTCTGCAAGAAAACAATCATCCTTTGACTTATATATCCCTACACCCTGCTGACTGTTCTAGTGAGTAATCTCCAGCTGTGCATGAAGGCTCAGTATATCATTCCTTAGGCGAACAAATTTCAACAACGAGATGAGCACAGTGAGTGATTTTTAAACACTTCTAATGCTGCCAAACCAAATAAAAATTCTTTCAGAACAAGGTTGCTCATTGATGCCCCTTCAAAGGTATTTTCATAATGTCTTCAATTAGGTTGTGGATCAATACAGTTGTGCTCTGTGAGAATATTTTAGTTCATCACATGGTGCAATTATCCATGACCACAGACACAAAACCAGCAATCACTGGCCAACTGAACATGTGTTAATTGGAAGTGTGAATGCTCTAAAACAACCAACAGCACCAGTTCCTTACATAATCACTGCTTTTGTATTTCCTTCTTGTTGTGGATACCTCTTTGTTGTGGATGCAGGGCTTTATTCCCTACTTCCAGTTTAGAGGCATTGCTCAATGCCACATGGTACAAGACACAGCCTTTCCTCTAGATCTCATCAGTCTCTTTCAGTAAGAGGCAGTGCCACAGCTACCACTAAGTTTCAACTTCCTCTTGTCTGTACTCACTCTTCCTTGTAAAAAAAAAAAAAGAGGGAGGAGGCTGTTTCATTAAAGCAACCTATTAAAGCAGCCTGATAATTTTTTTCATGGTGTTTTGTTAAGCATGTATAGCAATTCAAGTCTGTATTAATAATATATCTTTCAAAAAATAAACCCTGGTGTGTTTCAAAGCAAGGAGAATGGCGTCCCATCTGCACAAAAGAAATTCAGTTAGACACAACCCCAAAAATCTGCTTGAGATTGAAAATGAGAGGAAAAAGTAAGTTCAGAAAATGCTTTCAATATCAGAGATAACTGCTTTTTACTGCTACATTTATTGTGAAAAGAGGAGGCAGTCAAGCCAGCTGATCTGTCAGAAAGATGAAATAGTCACAGATGACAGAATCTGGCTAGATAGGGTGGATCTGCCACTTTTCTAATGTGGAATGTATCTGAGGGATAAATCTGCTAAAACACCCACTGAAAGGCATACCCTGTTAACCTGAACTGTTCTTACCATGTAACCAAGATCTGGTTAGGGACCTATGGGCCAGAGATGCTCTCCTCTCCAGCTTTTGGCTCTGGATCACTGATCTCTGGGCAGTACCTCCCTTGGAGTCAGAGTTCTGAGACTATTCCCCCCTCCCTGCAGGATGAATCTGACTAAGTTAAGGAGTCTAATTGACTCCAAAGTCAACTCCCTCACTAATAAGAAAAATCATGAAGAAAGTTGGAAGAAATATTCTGCCCACCAAACTTTCCCTTGGGAGCTGGGGCTCTTTAGTTTGGCCACGTCTCTTCTTCATTACAGCTCTGTGAGTCCAGCCTAAATACATCCTTGGTCCTGACCCTGACCCTGATCCTGGCAGACTGACTTGACTTCCCATCAGGATCTTGGACCAGCCTAACTGTAGTGGGTTAGCAGAGCTGTCACTGGACTAATGCTGAGCCTCATCACTGTCCCTGGACCTGATCCCGACCCTGCCTGGCTAAACTTCCTGACTTCTTGTTGAGGAGGTCACAGACCCTGCTTGCCTTATTGCCACCCTCTGCTCCTGCCCTTGCAGAGCAGCTTGTCCTTGCTGTTCCCTGACATCTGGAAAGCATAAACCACATTCCTTTTTACAGAAAATAGATGTTTAAAAGACACTTTGTGCTCTAACATATACCAAAGCATCCCAGATGTCACAATCTAAGGCTCTGTGGTTCAATCACGAGAACACCAATGCAGCAGAATATCCCAGACTCATAAAAGCATTGTCTGGGAAGGACTTCTGGAGAAGTCTAGTCCAGTCTCCTGTTAAAAGTGTTAAGATCATGTCAAATCAGCAGTAGCTGATTGAGATTTGTCTATCTCAATTTTTGAAACATCCAAGAATGAAGAATCTCTGTACAACCTGTTTCAGCAGTGCATTAACCTCTTTCTTCTCTTAAACTTCACCTCCCAAGGTGCAATTGTGGTCATTTATGGTTGTAATTGGCACAATACTTCAATTTCTCAAGTTCCCCTGAATTCCTTCAAGTCCCTTATTTATAGAATCACTAAAGTCCTTCTGGTACTAAAGTCTGAGTTATCCTCTGGGCAATGTCAATGTTCTCTTTCATTCTGGTCACTTCACTGCTTGTTTGGTGTTTGTTACTTTTTTTTTTCAGTTTTAAAAAGATTCAAAGGTCCATAATTTCTTTTAAAATACACATGGAAAATGAGACCCTTCGCAGTACATTTATACCTTTCCAGCAGACTGCTGAGAGGGTGGACTGCATATAGCAGGCTAGGATATTAAAACATGTGAAAAGGTCCATCATACTGAGTACCTGCTGAAGTCCTAAGCTGGTGAGAGAGACGGGCATAGCCCTGGCCACAACACCTGGTGGAATTGCCTTTGATGGATCTAACCATCAACCTACTCATGGGTTTTGTTTAAGAGATACTCAGTTGTTCCTGTCCAGAACAGATTCCAGGACAAATCTAGTCTGCATGCTGTGCTCCTGGTCAGGGAAGCAGGACCCCAGAGTGAAACAATGAGTAATCCAAGCTGACGGGCTAGTGACCTGCTGACCCTTAGATAAAGAGCTCATTATTGATGCTGTTAACACAGGGAAAAGAGTGATCCAAATCTTCTTAAGTATTTCCACTAGATGGACAGTTTGTCAGGGAGCAAGACATCTTGATTGACATCTCTTGGTGAGTGAAAAGGCTGCATTGGCCAAGTGTCACTTTTATTTCTGTCATGTGACACTTAAGGCATATTTTACTAATTTGTCATTGCTGTATTTTGTTCAAATGCTCCGTTAAGTATTTAGTAAAAGAAATACCATAATGCTGCTTATTCTTTTGGAGTCAAATGGAATTGGAGAACTGCAGAATTTATTTTTAGACAAGGACTTACTACAGCCTGATAATGATGTTTTGGAGCATGGGAAAAATAACGACAGGGAAAAACAGTGGAAGTGTTCCCTTTCAGCATTTCCTGTGTAAGAATTTTGAGTAGAGCCCTCCATACCACTTTCTTTCTGAAAATTTACTGACAAATTTTGGTAATGCAGAGATCGTTTTTGCTGATGTTGTAGGACTTCATCAACATATCTGAGGAATGTGGCAAGGGACTCTCCAGTCAGTTACCAAGCTTACAACTATTCTTTCAGGAAGAGACCCCATTGCTTTGGAGAATTCCAGGCAAACTTCTCTGAGGGAGCTAGTGGCAATTCTTCTCAAACTCTAAGTTGTGGCAGCGTACCAAACCAACACTGAACACCAAACAGCAAGTAGTGCAGCTAAGGAAAAGGGAGAAGAAAAAGCACAGAAACATAGTGTTGGGTGCTTCAGACTATGACAGTCAGACTGTTGCCAAGAGTGAAAAAATGTTAAAAAGCTTATGTAATAGACATTTACAACTAATATTATCACTGGATTTCCCAAACGTAGGCTGTGTTCCTTTCAGGCAAGCACATTCAGTTTCTACCTTATTTTTGCCCTCAGTGAATCATAAATACTGACTCAGAGAGACAGGAAGGGCTTGATAGCTATTTCTCTTCCGCACTGGGAATAGAGCAGGCACACGTTTCTGTCCCTTAGGATATGCTGGATAAAGGACATCTGTGACAAGGAAGGATAAGAAATCTGCTAAAGAAGCCCAGATAATATAAATTACAGTGCAAGTTGGTGAGGATCTTCTGGAGCATACTAATGGTTAAGCAACTTGAAGAATGCAGCGTCACAAAAGACAGGATTATTGGGTCAAATCCTAATATTTGAAAGGGGCTTGAAGACTTCAGCATTTGTAATCTGGTTAGCCTAACATTACCAGCATGGAAAACAAGGAATTTCATCTGAAGCAATGCACCACAGAATTTAATTTATAACTCACCCCAAACAATCCTTCCCACACAAAACCCCCCCAACCCTAAACCTTTGAAAAGACCAACAGCATAAAAATTTAGATGTTTTGTGGTTTTTTCCTGAAAACAAAATAAAATGAAACAAAGAGTTTCACTGGTTGATAAAGATTCTCTGTTGACTATCTCAAGGCACAGATTCAATGCCATATTACATCTCGCCTAAAACTTCACACCCTAAGAATGAGGTGCTCTCTTATGGTGTGATGCATCATGACTCTCCATATCTCTAGGAGACATCTCTTTGAATGGATCTTCTCTTCCTGTCTGACCTTGAGGAAAATGTAGTGATGAATAAAAACACCTTTAACAATAACAAATGCCTTTCTATTCAATCCAGGAACAGAGATGAAAAATTAAGGTACAGCTATGCAGGTTATTGCAAAAGGCTGCTGCTCAGCTCAGCTCAGCTTAAGTGTCTCTCTACACTAACAACATTTGGCTTGCACTCATATGTATTTGGATCTCTTACCTGTATTTATCTAACAAGCCTTTTGTTTATGTGTCAATAGGGCTAGAATCTTGCCTCAGGATTATCTTACTTTATTGCTGTAGTGCCTGGTACAGCAGATAAAGCTTCTTATAAATTATAAGTTTACATAAATAAAGCAGCTTAATTAGATCTCCAAAATGGAGACCAGAAGTCAGCTGTAGATTTTATGGACTCTTAAGAAGCAGTGATGGTTTTGAAAGTTGGGTGGTCACTCTGCAGGCACTTATTTTAGAAGTCTGAATGGAGGAAACGTGAGATTTCAGATGGAGACTGTTTAGCAATGTGCCCTCACAACTCACATTTTAAACAGTGGCTGAATTCTGCATTTCTCAACCATCTGGGGAATCATTTAACACACACCCTTTAAGGCCTTTTAAAATCCAGTGTAATGAGGGACATGCAGGGAAGGGCTGATACAGCCTCTAGATGTATTCCTGGAAAAACATCCTCTATATAAAAAAATGTGAGGAAGATTTGACAGTGTATTCACAAAGGGAACAGCAGGTTCTGAAATTAAATGAGGCAATGAGCTTTCAGCTCAGAAATCTCCTGTGAGGTACTGTAAAAACAGCTACAGGTAGTGCAATGTCCTCTGATCAAATGAACTGTAGGACATGAACATAGAAAAAAACTGGATCAGATAAGCAGCCTGCTCCAGGCTGCTTCCCTCTGTGACAAAAATATGTGCTTCATCCCATGACTTTCCTGGCATTGTTTGCCGCAAAAGGCTTTTCTTTGTTAAGGACAGAAAACACCACATGGCAATGTGCCACTCCCCACCTGACGATGCCTGTCCAACATCCTTATCCTCAGCAGCCAAAGAGCAGCTGCATCTGCCTGTGTCTGCAGTGCATCATTGTTGAAAGCATTTCAGATGGCTGCGTTGGCAAATGCTGGTCTGGCTAAACCCAGCTGTAGGCATGAGGAAATTCTCGATGTGAATTCAGAATATTCAAACAAATACACCTTAGCATGTGTGAAACCACAGTGGAAAGGTGTGCACACTAGCTTCAAAAATAAACACAATGTTTACGTGAAACCACTCTACCTCTGTCTTAAATACAGGAAAATCAAACCTAAGGAGTTCTGACTGATTCCACAAGTTAAGTCTCAGGAAGCAGACTATAAATTTCTATCTTATATTAAACACATAAACATTAGAACCCTACTAACTGCTCCAGGCCAATTCTTTCCATTTTTTTCCATGTTAAGTGTCATCAGTAAATTCCAGCATGAGCAGCTTGCTGCCACTTTGATTATTACCAAACTGACTATAATAGTCACAACTGTATCTTCACACAGTTATAGCCATTTCAAAATAGTCAAATAACCAGCCAGTATGGCATGCTATATGCTGGTAGTTCAATATGGCATAAGCTTGCACGGCCCCCAGCAGAGTACTGAGCAGGGTTGTGTATCGCAGTGCATGCGGAGCCAGGCATCAGCTGAGACACTAAAAGCAGTGGGCACATTTAAGCTGAGATAAAGTAAAACCCTTAGAATGCTGCTTGTCACTCCTCAGTCACTGTAAATGTAACCAAACAGAAAATATTATCAATCTTTCAACTGCTACAATAAGGAACGTGCTGGCATGTTGTGCTAAAATACCCTTGCGCCGGGCTGTTTTCAACACAGTGTGTTATTACTGGTAGCCTTACAGCCAGGGACAGGTGGGAAAAGAAAATATTTACCACAGGCTGCTCCTAAGAACTGCCTAATTGCTTTTATCAGCAGTGAACACCCTGTTCCCTGGTTTTCTGAGTAGCTGCTATGGACAGAGTTCTACAGGAGAACGCACAAACCCTCAGGTCACAGTACCTTGTACCGAAGATACAACAAGAACTGGATATATAAATGGGATTTAAAAACAACTTTTCTTTGCATTCTTTAACCTGCTTATGTTGAGAGACATCACTTTTCTTCTCATCTATATGACTTCTTTACTAGAACTTGATTTCTTGCAAGCATTAATCCAAATTAATTTCATTATGGGAGCTCTTTGGGATAATGAAAATAATTTCAAAACAAAACAGATGCAAGCAAAAGGTGGCTGTAGTCAGGTGGGAGTCGGTCACTTTCTTCAGGCAGCAACTGACAGAACGAGAGGACACAGTCTTAAGCTGTGCCTAAGGAAATTTAGGTTGGATATTAGGAAGAAGTTTTTTACAGAAAGAGTGTTAAAGTACTGGTCTGCTCAGACCTGGATGTGTTTATAAAGAGGTTGGATGTGGCAGTCAGTGCCATGGTTTAGTTGAGATGTTGGAGCTGGGTTGGACTCGATGATCTTGAAGGTCTCTTCCAACCTTGTGATTCTGTGATTCTGTGTGTGAAGCAAATGAGAAAAGAGGAACCTGAATACTTCAGGTCGATTCCTTTCTGTATTGTTCCAGTCTTACACTAGATCACAAATCTGTGGTGAATGGCAACTGAAAAGTGAAGACATCTGTTTCATTTTCTCATATTGGTTATTTGCAGAATCTTTATGTTAAAAGACAAAGGGAGATATATTAATTTATGTTACCACACCAAAATTTATCTTTCATTATAGAAATTATTCTCTCATTAATTATTAGGGAAATATCACTTTTATGGTGAGGTTATTAGAAACAGTAATTGGAGTAAATGCTTCATGTAATAAATTTAGTACATTGTAAATGAGCAGTCATCTATATTAACATTTAAAAGAATCATTCCTACTTAAAAATAATCCAAGAGGTGCTGAATAGGTTCAGTGAATTGATGGAGAAGTGGGAAGAGTTGATACTTGAAGCAAAGGCCACTTATCCCACTCAGCCAATAATCCCCAGGAAGAGCACTGTGCCAAGCTTTGAAAAGATATAAGAAAGGTTTCCCTTTTGGGTGAGTAAATCTTGCATCTTGAACACATTGAAGAACAGATGCATGCTGTCACATAAAGATGTTGTCAATTTTTAATGTTTTTACATTTGTGTGTTATTGGATAGAGCTGGCTGAATACTAGCTGATGTTTAAGGCACCTACATTCTAAGTTCAAAGATTTCCACCATTTTGGGAAGCAGAATATATGTTTGCTTGTAGCTTACAAAGCACTGGAATGAGAATCAATAATGAGTTTTTATCCAGAGCTCATTTGTGACACCCTGTAAATCAGTTCTGTGAGTTCATTGCTAAACATCTGCAGAATGAGGATCAATAAAGGCAGAAAGAGAAATTTAACAAATATCGGTCATTATGTTAATTAGCAAGGACAGTTGCAAAGGATTTGGCAATCTGTAGAAAATTAAATATAGAGTAAATAACCAGACAGGATGAAAACAAAGAAATTCAGTTTCAATTAATATAGTTAGTTCAACTAATACAGTTATGTCAAAGCTCTGTGGAAATCAGTGTCAGTTTTTAGAAGACTACACATGAACACAGATTTATAGTGAATATAGGATTCTGATATATATAGTGAATATATATAGTGATATATATAGTGAATATAGTGAATAGGATTATGATTAATCCTCTGATGACTTTAGTCTTAAAAAGATCCTAGAAAATGCAGAAAAGGTCTGTGGTAGGGTAGTGTGAAGGTTAACGCTATGATGAGGACTAGGCACAAATTAAAAGGGAAAGGTACAACTGAAAGAGGCAATGCCCTGAGTGTATGAAACAATAAAACACGAAAAACAGGCATTTGAACATGGTTTGGCCTATAGATTATGGCAAGGAAAAGAAATATCCATACTGAAATGCAACAGACATAAAATAGTACAAGTACTTCATTTTCTTCCAATTAACCTGTGCGGATTGTTGTCACAGGACTCCATTGAAGAAAAATAGAGTAGCAAATTCCTGTAAAGAGGAGCATCTGCAGCTCAGCCTGAGATGACCATGGAATAAGAACTAAAAATCCTCTTGTGTTGCAGTATCAAGGCAAGGCCAGCTGGGTCTCAGGGGAAAGTTCTTCTTTTGTGCCCCAATAAGAGAAGGGAGCAGAAGTGCTATGGTTGAAAGGCAGAGGTTTCAACAGAAGAACTGCTGCTCTGTAATGGCATCCCAGGTTTTGTCACTGGTTTTACACATCTGGAGGACAGGATTTGGTATTTACTGAGAAATGTAGTATTAAAATGCCAGCATGCATGTTACTTCTTTTTAGTGCAAGCGATTCATATTCCTCTAAATCACTAAAACTATGAGAATATGTTCAGCTTTTTATTGATCGCAGTGAAAAAGGAAGTGAAAAAACTGAATGGCACTGAAGATTTTGCATTGAAATCAAGTTCGCTATGTATTGCAAATTACATTGAGTTTTTATTTTTTAATCCAAAAACTATTTTAAAACAGATTGTTGGCTAGTGGTTAAAATCAAGACAAGGTCTTGGTTATTCTAAATTATATTCTCAGCTCTGAGTCAGAACTCTTGTGTGAATTCAGATAAGTTATTTAACTTCTATGCATTTAAACTTCCTCATACCTGAAAAATGGATCTGCCAAATGAAGATGCTGCTGAATCATTAAGTGCATTCTGTGTTCCAGACATGAAAACTTTATGGAAATGCAAAGTGTTATTACTGAGCTTTGTTTTGAAGCTGACAGATGAGTCAGATTCCTCTAGCTGTAACCCCACATAAAATACATGTAATTATATAGTAACATCATAGCTAGGGACATTTATGTGAGTGAAATTCTAAAATTGCTGTCTGGTATCCCAGATACACCTTGGCATACTTACACAGGTGTATAGTGGGAATTATGGTAGACTGTTCCCTTAAGATCTATGTTTGGGATTTATTCTGCCTGTCTCTCTCTTAATCTCTCTCTCAGGTCATTTCCAAACAGCTCCCAGGTCACTGGGCTAGTCACAATTTTCACATTGAAAAAGCACCAAAACAAGGTATTTCCCCTGCATTGCATGAAGCAGTGCTGTGGATGTCAGGTGAACCCAGGCCAGGAGCTGCATTCCTGTGCTATCTTCCCTTTCCTATCAATATTCCAATCAATGCAGTTCCTTAATAGTGAGGGATATTATGTGAATGCTGCTGATTTTACTGGTGTACATCACACAAAGGTGTCCTGCAACTTGTCTACTCCCAATTACAAAAAAATGGAATTGAAATAATAATCCTCTTGGATTTGGCAGATTTGATTATACCTTGCTGCCATGCCTTTTGGATCCATGCTGACTCTTTTTCTCCTTATAGAGAAATCTTTCCTGCATCCTCACAGGTGCTGGATGATGTTGGAGGGGGCATTTTGGCAACCAGGAGGAGACACACAAGGCTTGGTATTACAGCTGGGAGCCAATTTACTTCTATCTGCCCAAGCTTGCTGCAGGCAAAAGGATGGGATGAAGGTTGTGTGCAAGGGATAATCAGAATAAATGCTCCCAGCAATAGCACCATGAGGAACGGACTGTGTAGACAGCACAAACACAGGAACACTTTAGGCAATGTTCATGGTGACTAGATGCTTGCAAGTGAAGATCACTGTGCTCTTCTCTATGAGCAATGCCACCTCCTGGTGTCCTGGATCAGGCCTAGGAGAAAGATCTTTTCTACAACAGATGAAAGAAATAATAAAAATGCACTGAAACCCACAGAGACACAAAAACTGCTTCCTACTTGTGTGAATGTTGTGATCCAATGAGTACTGTTTCATTATTGCTATGCTCCTCTTTTCACATCTGTGAAAATAAACCAATTGCCCCTCTTGAGCAACAGTGAAATTACTGGGAATTGTAGATGCCCTACTCCAATTTGTGAAAGAAATATCAAATGTAAGCACCAATTCTAAAATCTTGGTTCTGTTTATCTTGTGCACGCTCCAGGGCTGAAGACCATGGAATTGCACCTAGCAGAAGAGTGTTATAACATAGGAACTAAGGCACAACATCTTTGTTCTGCATGGTTCAACCTCAGCCTGAACAGTGCTGCCACTGGGGGAAAATAGCTCAGATTCTCATTAAACATTTGCTCAAATGCTGAGAGAGCTGGAAATGTTGTTGGTGATATGAAGTGGAGAGCAGAATAGATTCCCTCATCTATTTCCCACAGCTGATAAACAGTAATGCCCTTCAGTCTCTCCCCAGCTGGCCCAGCTTCAGATGAGTAGCACAGTAATGAAAGCCTCCATATCCTATTAGCAGCTCTCGGGCCATCCGTGGTTCACTGGAGAAACGCCTGCTCCAAGCTGAGATGGATGGCTCCTCTGTAATGAAAACAGAGTGAGGAGCCAGGCTGCACGGGGAAGACCTGCCTCTGTCTCATCCCTGTGCAGGAGGAACCATACTTGCAGCGGGGAGTTTTGGTAAGTATCTGGTACCTTTGTTTCACATAACAAAGGAAAGACAAATGGTAACACATTCATAATTCTAACACCAGTTTTGACATAATAGGACAAAATGGTGCCTGAGGATTCCTGTGTATCAAGCAGATGGGCCATCCATTATTTTCCCTCAGGTCAGGGGTCATCCTAAAATGAGAGTCAGCAATCATTTTGCAGGGTATAACAAAACCATTTTTTTGCCTGCTTCTTAATCCCAGAAAACACTACTGTCCTCTACTTTTGTCCACATACATTATCATTTTTGTCTATTATCTGCATCCCCAGAGACCTAATAGTCTTTTCTTCAGTGCAGCTTGATCTGGAGCAGCTGTAAGCTTTGCTGCAGGCAGTGTCTGACAACTGCTTGCCTCTTGGTCAGTGTCGGTTCCCTGGGGGAGGGCAGGCATTCATTTCATTATTAAAGCATGAAAAAAATCCTATATTCATTTAGGTCCAGAATGAATACATAATATTTGGAACAAAGGGCCCATGTTCCAGTCCAGCTGGCAGTGCTTTTACCATTGCCATTCTTCAAGGCTAGCTTCTGCTTAAAGCATGCATTAAGGTCATTTATTTAAAAATAATGGAATGTGCTGCAAAAGCCCTTTTTTTCTCTGTCAGTCTAAATTTCACCTTCCAACATCTCTCATTGATCCTCAAGCACTAAGAGCTTGTGTGGAACAGCACTTTTGTGAAAATAAAGATTGTTCAATTACAGTACTTGTGAGAAGAAAGCAATAGCTAAGAACATGCTCAATGGTGTTTTGTTGTGGTTTTTTTTCAAACACAGGTCTGAGTCTCTTTTTGCCATATGTGTTGTCGTTCAGGTGTTAGGTGCAAATTTTGTCTATAAATGACCTCCTCCTTTACTAGGGTTAAAATGGAAGTTGATAAAAGGGTTTATTGTTAGCTTTCTACAGGACACCCTAGTACTTCACATGATTAGCCAAGGTAAGATAGTGAGATTCAGAACTGTCCAGTGCTTTTGCTGCAGTTGTCCACCACATCTGTTTATGTTCCCTTTGATTTGAGACATGGAAGAAACGGGTTCTGAACCAGCTAGCTCCTCTTGATTTCAAAAAGCTAACCCTGAAAATGTGCAGCATTGTAGAGGATTAGGATGAAATTTTGACCCTGTTGATATTAATGGACACAATAATTTACATCAACAATACAAGAAGAATCTCCATGGTAAAACTTAACTAATATTTCAGCCAGATTGCCTTCTTAGGGGCCTCCAAGGTGAGTGAGCAGATGGAGGCTCCATTCTCCAAAGACTATGCAGAAAGGTAACCAAAATTGAAGCGAAAGGCACTTCAAAGGTAAAATCAAACATCTGTGGGTCATTTGATACCAACTTTTAAAAATTTAAGCTGAGATTTGTCTGAAGCAAAGGTAGCAACTAAAAGCTAAGCATGAATTCCAAATTATCATGTTCAGAGGGTGATATATCCATTCACTCATCCTTACTTTAGATGGTGGGATTATCCTTATTATCATTTATGTTGAAATGAAACCATACCTAAGATTTTTAAAATTTGTTAACGCTAGACTGACTGTTGAATTCAGTTTTTTCAGCTTTTTACAGATTTTCATCCCTTGTGAAATAAGCTAATCCTGTTACAGGAAGGTAGGAAGTTTTTTTTTTTACGTTGCTGTTTTTTATATAATCTTTTTGGTAACAGAAGCAGGGGAAAAATCCAATGAAAATATTTACTGATATCTTCCTTAAAATTTGTACTTGCGGAGGTATCATATACATTTTGTGTAACAAATAATTTTCCTCTACTTTCAGGCATGTAAGACAACATTGTCATAAACAGAACCAACAGCAAAAATTTTTACCTCACAAAGGCAATTTCCAAATCCTTCTGAAGACATTTTGCAGACAGACACTTCAAGCTGTAAGGTGGTGATAGCTGTTTGGAGGGATTGAGACCAGGCTTGCTATCTCTTCATCATTTACATCTGTTTTCCCTCAATGCACATACTTCATTCTAATTACTGTTAATAGGAACTGGTTGTGCAGTCTGAGGAAATCTGAATTAGTTGCTTTTCATTCAGCAGAGATGAAGATGTTTGTGACTAAATAAAACCCTGCCATTCTGCATGCCTAGCACACAGCATTAATTGGGCCACCACCTTGACAATATTGAAAGGGCACAGAGTGGGGGAAGCAATTTGGTCTTTCTTTTGTACGGTCCACATGAAGGTCAAGAAGACTTGCAGCTGCTTTACTCTGGGAAACATAAGAGTGGCTTCCTTCTTGTTTCTGTCTTTCCCTTCCCTTTCATCTTCTACTTTCAACAGCAAAACATGGAAAACATACCCAAACCGAACAAACCAAGAAAGGAAAGTTGAAAAGAAATCTTTCATTGGCCTTAGATTATGCATTATGATGTCCTTGGGGAAATACAGCTCATCCCAAAGAAGGCCAGCCCTGAAGACAGGTGGTGTTATGCATGGGTTCTTGTTTCTGCCAGCTCAGAGTTCAGACACACACAGTGCTCAGTTACAGTGGGAGCGTGTACTGGCAGAGCTGTAGTGGCTCTTGGAGTGGGCTGCTGAAGCAATAGACTGTAAAGTGGTATCCTATTCTAAGTCAATCATGTGCCTATGTCCTAATTTAAAATTATATAAACCTCGTTTAGATATTTGTTTTAATCTCACCCTAGCTTCTTTATTTTATTTTTCATTTTATCTTGAACATCTCCTATATCAACTTTGGCTTTGTTCATCTGCCCCATGCAAAACCTCCTGAAGACCCTATGTCTCACTGCCACCTCTGAGGGCTGTCCTGAAGGCTGCACCTCACACTAAGCCCCTTACAAGGTACAATGCCCTGGAAGAGATGAGTGCTGCAGACTTTCCTTGATCCTGACTGGAAGCACCCACTTAAATTGGCCAGTGACATACAGGTTTGTGTATACCAGGAAATAAAAGGAGTCAGGGCACAGGCTCAAGCTGTTTCCATGACAACTTGTACTGTTTAATTGCATTTTCCTGCCACATGTGGCTTTGGCCCATGAGAGCTGTGATCTCCATACAGTGCTGAAATGCTTCACAAGGTGACACACACCATAGGATACTCCACATTTATATACAGATAAAGATTCCCTGCAGTTTTCCTGTTTTACTTTTGGGATGGAAGAAGCCACACAATTATGACCTGTGCACTTACTTGCAGGGTCAGAAGAAGTCTCTTGGAACTGTTCAGCTTAATATGGACCTCGTCTGGGGAAGGGGATGGGAAGTCCAGTGAACAAAGAATCATAGAATGATTTGGGTTGGAAGGGACTTCAGAGATCATCTACTTCCAACCTCGCTGCAATAAGCAGGGATAACACCCACTAGACCAGGCTGCTTAAAGCCTCATCCTACCTGGCCAAGTTACTACTCTCTAGTCAACTGTATATTTCACAAGGGGGGCTGAAGAGATAATGCCCTGATTCTGGCCAAGACAGGGTTAATTTTTGCAGGAGGGAGCACGGCTAAATTCTGATGGTTACTCTATACCATCTCATGTCATTTTCCAGGGGCAGGGGAGGGACTCTCCTCCAGGTCAGGGTAGGGTGGTGGAGGAAGTGGTTAGGTACTGTTGGGGCTGGGAACTCACATGCAAATTGTTCATTTCTTGTACCCTCTGTCATTCTTGCTATTACTGCTCATTTTCTTATCTCATTGCTGTTTCCAGTAAATTGTTCCTATCTTAACCAAAGATCTTTACCTTTTGTGCCTCCATTTCTCCTCTCCATCCTGCTACAGGGGGAGGGAATTGGGAAGGAAGGAGTGAGCGAGCAGCACACAGTCTTAGTGGAGAACATTAAATTGGGGAGTAACATTCCTTAACAAAAGCAGTTATTTAGTCTTTCTTCTTTCCATCTACCTTGTAGCAGCCCAAAGTCACCTGCAGTTTACTCATATCCAGCAATCTTTCCATCTGCACCTCTCTGCTGTCTCTAAGACTTCAGTAGGACCCAGGCTGTAGCCAGCTCTAGGCTGTCTTTGTTTCTGGAAGATTTAAAACATGATATTTTGCTTGGGGCAACATTAGCAAAGGGATTAGTTTTAAGATTTTATCTGAAATAAAATAAACCAAAGCATCACTTTGAAATGTAGAATTTATCACAAGAAAGTCTAAATCAACTGCTCGGTTTATTAGAGATCCCTTTTTATTAGAGGGGTTTTTTTCCAAACACTATAATATTGGATTTTTCAGTTGCATACATACATTGAATGCAAATGGTCATACAAAGGTATTTCTTGCAAAATGAAAATATGGTTCTTTGGGCCCCACAGTGAATAGACAGAAGAATATAATGTGACATGATTGCATTTACTCTAATGATGCATAGGCACATTGTGTGCATTACTATAATCAGGTAACTGGATCTTTTTGCCTAAATTTGGCTGGAATCTTATTGTTTTTATTTTATTTCTCTTCAGAGTGATTAAACTGTATGATTTAGGCTATGTCACCTGGAAAAGAAGCACATACACAGTGTGCCTGCAATTCAAATTTTGACATCCATGTACACTCCCTGGAGCTGGCATCTGCTACAAGAAACACTGTGGAGAAAAGGGCAAAAGTAGGTGTTGAAATGTCATTATTCTGCAACTGTTTTTGTAGTACCTGACCAAATTCTTCAAGTAGACAGTGACCTTATGGAAAAATACTGTAATTCAGAGAAGGCATTACATGCTATGTTTGGTCAACACTGAAACAAAACACTTCCAAGGCCCAGGTAACTGTGGACATCAAGGGGCCACTCCTACCTCTCAATCAGAACAAAGTGCATAGGAGATTCTTACCCTCTCCTCTGCCTTGGTTTTCGTGTGAATAAGTGCCCAGCAAAATGATCTGGGAGGAATTGCATGTACAAACTCCACCCAGGACCAAGGTCACTTTGAAAAGGCCAGAATGAGCATGTAGTCCCAGCACTTCAACTAGATGCAAACTTTCAATTCATCTAGAAAGTCAGGATCCCTACTTCTGCATGAGTTTAGGGCTGTTTTATTCCTGTTCTAGCACATTTTTAAGTAGAAATAGTCACATGTATGGTAATGCCTATGGCAACATATTACTTAAGGTCATATATATTAGACAGGATCTGCAATTACTGAGTAACACTTGAAAGAAGTAGGATCTAAAGACAAGCCAAAGAGAGATCCAATCAGCGCATAGTCCTTACCTGTTTTCTGAGTTCATGCTCTGCCTTTTGTCACAAAGATGAGAAATTTCTGCTTGTTCTACTGCCACCAGCTGCCAATCCCCATAGCTGCTAAAGACCAACCCACCTGCTCCATGTTCCTTCTCACCAGCCAGCAGTACAAAACACCACGAGGAAAATGATGTTTTCATGCTACAGAAACCAGCAAACCAGAAGTAAAGCAAAGCACAGCTGCTGCCTTGAGAAACCTCAGCCTGAGCTCCAGGCTGAGCACTCATCCTAGCCACAGGCTGCAGAGCAAAGCAGGGCCAACAAAAGTAAATTGCTCAAGGGAGTGCAAAAGTTTGAACATGAGGCAAATGAAGCATGAAAAACGAAGCAGTGAACCAAACAATTATTCACCACTACAAGAAAATCCATTAAAGAAAAACAAAGCCATCTACAATAGTGCAGCTGAGGGAGGTAGAGATGAAAGCAGGGAAAACAATCCCCCCTGAAAAGCTATCTTGAAATTCTTGGAGTAAGGAAAAAAGTAGGAGAAGAACAGAGAGGGGAAAAGGAATGGGGGAAGGTAAAATATCAAAATGCAAATTAGTAAGCTTCATCAGAGAGCTCATTCCAAGACATGCAAGGAAAAGACTAAACAAGAGCTACTGCCTCTCCGGGCATGGTGCCACCTCATCACATGCAAGGAGAAAATCTCAGATAACTGAGGCAGAATAACAAATGATCATGGAAATGGTAAGGTGAATGGTGAAAAAAGGGTTTTTTTCCCTCTAATCATATTCAAGATATTGTACATTTGTCACCACTGTGTAGTTCTGTCAGGGTTTCATTAGCAATAAATGTACTTGAGGTCAGTTTACTGTGGTACTCTGTTACTAAGTAAAATTTTGAACATACTAATTTTTTAAGTGCCTTTTTCTTCAGAGAAGCTGCTCCTTAGTGCATGGCAGTAGCAGAAGTGAAGATAGCTAGGGGTACATCCCCTTTTTCAGAACTGTCTCCTGTTGAGCCACATTGACAAAGTCATACAGATTATTTTTCCCCCCATGACACTCACATATGAAAGATGTGTGGGGCAATCTATTCACCATTCCATGTACCATCAATCAGAGTATAAAACTCAGGGAAGTGTACATAGTGACACCAAACATGTATGTGACACATTCTGGGTTGTCACATTGTTCAGAACAAAAAGGCAAAGGAAGCAAACTGTCTATAATCCTTGGATATATATAGCACCAGTCTGAAACACAAAAATAATTTCATATTTATTATGCATAAGCATGAGCTTGCTTCAAATGTCAAGAGGTCTACACTGTCTGCCTATTATATTT
Source organism: Peucedramus taeniatus (assembly GCA_013400575.1). Taxonomy (NCBI): domain Eukaryota; kingdom Metazoa; phylum Chordata; class Aves; order Passeriformes; family Fringillidae; genus Peucedramus; species Peucedramus taeniatus. Next base: position 150,766 of record WBNO01021845.1, read on the forward strand.
ATTGAATCCTTTTGACTTCCAAACACATTAATCATAATTTGAAACTTGGCTGTCTGACTAGGAGAAAGAGAATATTTTCCAAGTCCTGAATGGCAGCTAAAGCACAATGAGGTGGATCCAGGAGCTGAGGCTTTTTCTGTAACTCCAGATAGCACTGGCTTACCCCACTTGCATAAAATGGCAAGACTAAACAGCGTATAAGCTATTGTATTGGAACCTGGATATTTATCCCTAATGAAGAACAGTGCTGGCAGAGTGACAGCAGAGATTTGCTCTGCTTGTGGTCTGCTATATCTGAAAAGTGAAAGGGCAGGCTTTAAGTATAACATGAGAGATTTAGAGGTGAAAACTATGATTTGGATTCATTTTCCTGAAGAAAAATTCCATTTTCCAAATTTTGGGAAAGACCAGATTGCATAAATAGCGCCAGGCTAGGCTGTTTGCAAGGGTTAAATACTATTAGTTGCTATGAATATTAGCCTAAGTTTATCACACATGAAGGCATAACCTATATTTGAAGTCAGCTACCAGTTAAAAAATAATTTAAAATTTGATTATAAGACTTCACCACCTCCCTGCAACAGAGGCAACATAACTTGTCTAAAACATTGAAATCCAGCTAAGGAAATAGATTAGAGAGATCTGAAATGCATGAAGCATTCAGACATTTTAACATCTTTTTAAGAATAGAGGTTTTAACTTTTGCAATTATTAATTCAATTCTACTCAGACTCATTCTCCTTTTTTTTTTTTTTTTTTAATTCTCTTTAGATGTCACTCATGCTGCTTCTATTCAGGATGCTTCTTCTGCAAGCCCTATCAGCCTCTTTCCCTGACACACTGCCAGTGTTCATTTTTCTCATGTTAGGAAACATGGTCAGTGTTGCTGGCCACAGGCAAATTCTGTAACTTATCTATGCAGAGTACTTTTTTTTTAGGATTCATTGTCATATTTGGCTCCAGATTCCTAACATAGTTACTGAAGCATCCCCAGAGCAGAAAAGAGCACAAAAACTGCCATGGTGGATGAGACACATGGTCCATCTAGCACAGCATACTGTTTAAGACAGAGAAAAGCCTGTCTCATTCCAAGGAAGTGTCTCTGTGGACTGTGTCTTCAAAAGAGTCTTCAGAGGAGCCTTTGACTAACTGAATGTATCCTCACTCAAGCAATGTCTTAACCTGGATGCAAGAGATTTCACTCCCTCATTCTTTTTGTGATGTTAATTCAAATATTTCTTAGAATCATAAAGCTATGAAAAAACTGAGGGGAAAAAATCAGAGCTGGTTCAGGACACTATGAGCATGTGTTCTTTGCCAGCATACCCTGCAGGTGACCCCACTGGGCTCTCATCATTCAGCAGTCCTGTGAAGAATAAGTCTGTTTTGTCTTCTCTTTAATTACATTAAAATGAGGAAAAAAACCAACAGACAACCTGAGTTAGGAAGATGAGGGTTTAGAGGTGCTATTGATGAAACAATTTTTCTCCCAGACTGTAGAATGTGCACCAACTTCGTCAAGGTTGAAAACAGCAGGTGATATCAGACAGGCTTCAGCCTCTTCAGCCCAGACTGAGCAAAGCTGCTGTGTTCAAGTTGCTGCTGGTGCTCTCCTAGCAGGGATATTCCATGCAATAAAGTCAGATTCTGCCTTAAAACCCAGACTGCTAATGCACTCATATCCTGTTTTTTTTGCTAGTTCTTTTCAATATAGTTTATTTTATAAGGGAAAAGGAATATAAACTACCTGAGGTCATATAGAACAATGGGAAACTGCTTTACAATGGCATGATCCCCTTTTATTTATTCTCTGTACAAGAAAAATGGTGTTGACACTGATAATTATATATTGCTATGAAGATTTAGCTATGTTCTACAGCTAATAGAAATTTTTTGAATTTAGCTCACTAGGGAAACATGAATAGTTACATACAGTCAAGGTTTCAATTACTCTTACATTTGCATACAGGTCTGCTCTCTTTATAATACCAGGAGATGCTCTTACCTGGTGGCACTTCCTATCACCTTCAACAAATTAAGATATTTGCAGTAGACACAGCCCTTACTCAACACATTGAGGTTCTAAAATTAATGTATGTGTATGATATTGATCATGGACTACTGTTTAGTTTTCCCACTGTTTCAAGAAGACACAAGTCAAACTACTTGCTATTTTTAAGTTAAAAATCAATTCACTTGACTAAAGTCCAGCATATCTGCATTATTATTGATTTCTTTCAAGACACTGCCCCATGGACTATTTAGGAACAAGGTTGAATATTTATTTCAATACTATTTCATTGGTTGATTTTTATTGAACTGGTTGAATAAAGTTAAATTTTCTCATATGTTCTGAGACACAGTGTATTAGTCTCTAAACATGAAAGGAATTGAACATTATGTATTATAGAAAAGGAGCCCATGAGATGAATCGTTAGTATAAAGCCCTTTGAAACATTTATTGTTTGGAATACAGTAGTGCCATTTGCTTTTAGAAAAAAGTAAATTTCATTCTTACAATGAAAATGTAAGAAAACCCACTGCATATTAGTGAATTGCAAGGTTGTGCAAAATTCCCTGAGCTGAATGTCTGGGCCCATAAAAACAACACCTGCAAGAGGAAATCCAAACCCTATAGCAGAAAGAACCCAAATTGTGAGTAGCTCAAGGTTAAAACAACAGAGCTTGCTCTGCCCTTCCTTCTCTGACAAGGCCAGGAGAGAGGCATTTTGATTGGGAAACCAAGCAGCCAGCTCAGCGTGCTGCTGAGGGCTCTGCCTGCACAGGTGTGGCCTCATGTGTGACTAGAGAGTACCAAGATTTACTTGGCTTTTGGCTAAATATTTGCTTGATTAAGAATGCAAGGGGACTTGGATATCCTCATTACCATCTCCTAAATCCAGGGCTGGGCAGAGAAGTGCCCATGCTGATGCCTGCTGTGTTGCATCAGCATTTACAGCAAATGAAGCATGAAAGGAGAAGATTGTGGAAAGGACACAAAGGTATTTTGTGGACCAGCAAAGACAAGTGTCTAGGGATCAAAGAAGAATGAGCATAGGGTGCTTGGTGCTTTCCCACATAATATTGCTCTATTTCCTGCTGTTTCTTGCAAAGAAATTATTCCCCTGGATTCAAGACCCTCATATTCAGGCCAATACAGGCACAGAGGAAGTCCAGAAAGGAAAACCAGGCAGTTGTCCCCTACACCACTCATATCATCTTGGCAGTGCAACTTCCAAGTCATCCTTTTCTCATTGAAAAAGGAGATTCAACACAGATCCCCACGGACTGCTATGTCTTAAGAAGGAAATTGCCTCTTTGCCTCCTCCTCCCAAGACAGGCACCTCTTTCATTTCAGTTCAGCAGGTGATGCTTGCAGAGCTCTCCCTTGGAGTATTGCTATAGCAGAGCAAATCTTTTTCCCCTCACACAGCTCCTGCCTTACCCTGTTCTGTCAAAGGACCACAAAGGTAAGGGAAAGCACATATTCTCTAGTGGCATTCAGAACCTGTTATTCTGTACCTGAGGGTCACTATATTTTATTAAACTGACTAAAAACTTTTAAAAAATTGTGAAATGGATTTCCCTTTTCCTTTTCTTTCCCTCTCTTTTTCAGATAAGTGCTCTCTTCCTCTGTCTTACCAGGGGTCTGGAAGAAGGATCCCTTTTTGTGTTCACAACAAGAATTTTCATATGGTTTCCTTTTCAATACACTAAATGTACAAAGTCTCAGCACATAAAACCCAATCCTGTTACCAAATGCATTAGTTCACATATTCAAGAGTGTTGAAAAAGACTTGAGTTTTTCTACAGAGTTGAGAGAAAATTGATTATGTAAAAGGGTGTAAATTTAAGAAAAAAATTGAAACAAACTGAAGGGGGTTTGAAGAACAACAATTCATAAAATCATTTAGGCTGGAAAAGACCTCTAAGATCATAGAGTCCAAATGTTAACAGTTAATACATCTCTGAAAATGCTTCCTTCTTGACGAGAAACTAAATAACCCTCAGAAACTTCATTCAAGATAAGTTGTCACTGGAGGGCAAATCAGAAGTATTAAGGTCAGGAGCTAAATCTGTCCAGCTAATTCCTTAACAGAATAAAAATCAACTGCCTAAATTATTAAAAAAAAAAAATAAAAAAAAATAAAAAAAAGGGAGAAAGATGAGGTCATGGCACTAGCTGTACCATGAAAATTGATAAAAATGTCCTAACATTTGGAAATACCAGTGAAAGCATAAAAACACAGCCCCCTCAAAACCTTCTGAATCTATAGAAGATGAAAGAAACATTAGGTCTTATGTCTGACTTCCTGGAGCCACAGGCAAGTCTGTAAAGGCAAACTTCCTTCTGTCATCTCCTTGACAAAAGTGATGAGTGTGAGGGAGTGTAGGTGGGGCAGAGAGCATGAACTGTTCTCTGTTCCCTTTTCAGTAAATTAAGCATTTGGCTTGTTTTAGTTGTTTTCAGGTTATGCTGAAGCTGATGGTATTTATTGTGCTTGAAGAGGTATTTAACATTTTATAAACAATGTTAAAAAAACCCGAGTTCATCCCATATTGGGGACTGGTTGGTGGCAGGGACTATCAGTCAGCTATGGTCAGAGGCAAACAGGCCAGGCCATCCCTTCTGCAGCAGGTGCTGTGGTTTGTCACCATGAGTCTGACCTCACACTTGTCTTTCTTAGAGGAACATGGAGCTGAAAGTTATCTCCATCTGGGTTTGTCATTTGAAGCACAGCCAAAACTGAGGCAGCAGAATCTAATCTTTCAAACGTGACCTTATTTCACTCCTGTAGTGCAAAGGGTTTAAAATTAAAGCTCTCCATTTAGATCACCTTTACTCCAAAGTAATTTTCATTCTTCTCTGGAGTTCAATGCCCTTAATTATTCAGTCTAGCTAGCCATCCTCCCAGAAACAGAGTTATACCTTTAATTGTTTTTACTGCCTTTCTTAGCAAAAGCCTGCCACTAAAAATTCCAATAGGTTCTCAATCCTGAATTTTCAGAGGTATTTCAATATCTAGCTAGCCAGCATTTCAGTGCTGTTCTGGTCCTTAAACTATTTTTTCAAGTCTCTAATACTGCTTCAGTTGGGCCTTGTCTTGCTTCCTATATGGGTATGTTGGTTTGCAAATGATGAAAATATTACCTGTAACACCTCTAGACCCATAGATCCTGTAACCTGTAAATCTTGAGACCAATAGATCCATGAATCTAATCTAAATAGTTTTCTAATTTTTATCCTGAATATCCTGAAGCTTCTAGTTTTTCCCTGAATGTACCTATCCTGAATAAAATCTAAAAACTTAAACAATTCATCAGTCTTTGTTGCTTGCTAACTCCTGAGAGCTGCCAGAGCACACACCTAGGATCTTTACACTGAACAGCAAAGCAAGAGATGGCAAACACAATTCTCAGTCCTGCTATTCACTGGAATTAGCTAGTTCACCAAAATCAACCTGCATTATTTTACCAACCTCCAACAGACTTTGAAGCACAGGCAGGACAGAGAGAGGGCATTTGCCAGTTTTTTCCCAGATGTCTGGCCACTCATAACAGCCTGAGCTCCATGCCTAAGTCCTGTGAGGTTGTAACACCAGGGGCCTGGATGCCTTCACCAATGATGCCATCATGCCTGGTCTCTGCATTCACAGCCATTCTCTATCCTAATCCTTGAGGACCTGGAGGGCTGGAAGCACAGCAGCTCTGTATTGAACCCCTTTGTGTCTCCTGCAGGGCTGGCAGGAGAAGGGTGGGGTGGGTGAGGGTGCCTTTTGCCTGCCATGGTTCTGCTGGTGGGACATTGCAGTGGCTGACTGGCAGTTTACAACAGGAGCTTCTGGGGTGTCTGGCTCTGTTTCACTCATACAGATGAAGTGGTTGAGATCCAGGGGAAATGTTTTAAATTGGAAACCACACGTTCCCGTCTTTCCAGAAAGGAAATATCTTGGCAGTTCTAGTCTGAGAACAGTTTTCAATTTTCTGGTATTATCCCTCTTCCATGTGATAAAACTGCCTCCCAGTCACCTTCACTTGTGACTTTTTCGAAGTTCACCTTCCAGCCCTGCTTGATATCATAATACCATTAGAGCTAATGAGCTCTCCAGCAAACATTGCATTGTTGCTCCCTTACCTACTTACTTTGGGAAGAATAAAGGACAAAGATACTATGGCTATTAACTTCGAGCCCTCATTCACTTAGTTTTTACTTAAACTATCTCTATTCACTGTAAATTCCTTTCACACTCTGTGGTGTCAAGAACACATTATCAGCTTTTCACTGATCTCAGTTTCTCAGGTGCCTATCACTGCATGTGTTGTAAAATCAGCATCTGTGTATGCATGTGGCCAGGCTCAGCAGATGCTTTTACAGGATAAGATGTGATATATATTCTGCATGTGAAATAAGATTAAACCCCAAATCCATCAAACATTTTATTTTAAAGAAAGGAAATTATGCCATTTGATGCAAACATATTTCTTTATTAACAGTTTCACAGCATGCTTCTTGGCTCCAAATTCTCTGGATGTGGAATTGCAATTCTTTCGTTCACTCTAAGAGAAACACTCATTCATTTTGTATTATGCCTGCTATATATAATACTATGCTACTACACAAAACTGCTGCTTGCCTGCAGCTCTCCAGCTGACAGGGAAAAAGAGCCATCCTGGCAGGGCAGTCTGTCCTGGACTGGCCACCATGGGGTCTTGCATTAGTGTCAGACTTTGCAGAGGACAGTTCCTAACTTTCTGATCTCTGGTCAGATCTGAAGAACAGTCAAACAGTAATATTTGTCCTCTGGCAAAGATCCCATGGAAGGCAGAGGAATGCCCCTCCAGAAAAGCACTATCAATATTCGTTGTCTCCACCGGTGCTAGAGAGAATGGCTCCAAAGAAGAATTAGGGCCCCCAAAACTCCTAACCTAAGTGGAGAGCAAAAGACAATGTGTCTATAAATCCTGCAGATGGTGAAGGGAGATGATGATGAGTGGTGTCACCAGCAGCATTGCAGCTCAGCACCCACTGCAGCGTTGTTGAGTGTTTGCTGTGGAGCCATCAGGGTGGGGGTGAGCCCTCCCAAAGGAGCCCTCAGCTCCCTGCAGGTCACACTCTGTGCCTCCTGGAACTGAGCCCCAACTACAGCCCCCACAAGACAGGAGTTGCAGTATTTTCCTCCCTCGCCCTTGACCTCCCTGGCTACTCATAGATCAGTGACTGCTGTTGCAGGGTTTCTGTAACCTCTGGCAGGATTCAACAGTCTGGGGCTGTAAAACCTGACCTGGCAAGTGGGGAAGACAAAGGGAGCTGGGGATAAGAGTGCACTGGTAATATCAAGAATGTGGAAGAGCAGAGTAGAAAATCAATACATCTAACTGGGGAAAGGAAAACTTGAAGATAGAGAAATAATTCCCCAGTCTCTGTGCAGATATGACTAACACTGGAAAGCAGGGCTGAAGTAAAAAGCCTAAAGAAATTACTGGTTGGAGTTCTGTCAAGATTGTCCCCTTAGGCTTTTCCTGGGTCTTTCTCTCTCTATCTCATAGAATGTCATCACTCACGGAAAGGACAAAACACTTCAAGACATATTTTGCTATCTGCAGCCTCCGTTTCTTATCTTCTTAAGCTGCACAGGAAAAGTGAACTATTATATCTTAATAGGATTTAGGCTATAAGATTTCAAGTCATCTGTTCTTTCTCTAATTCATACTGAATGGCCAGTTCCTGACAATGCCATAGGTAAGACTTTCACAAATCCTCAGCACTGGCCTAACTCCTCTCTTGTTCAATTAATTGGAAAGATCTGTGCTAAGAAAAAGGAGTTATGCAAACTGCTTGTATCAGGGACCAATACAAACCCTGGTATGAAGGGTAGGTCACCCTGTATCTGCTTCAGTCACTTCCTTTCTCAAACAGGTCTGACACATTCACCAACACAGCATGCAGAGCTACATCTGATCCTTCAGGGTACAGTTAAACACATAACTGACACAGCTGTTCTGGCACAGGTAACTACACTGTATTTTCTATACAAGTTTACAGCAAGATATTTCAGAAAAATCTGGGAAGTTGATCTGGGTGCTTCAGGAGAAGACAGGAACACTGGGGACCAGTCAAATGCAATCCAATTTGCCACAGGCAGCAGGACTCCTGGCAGAGGTGTGATTGCTGTTGTCAGGCTAAACTCCAGACTCACCAGTGGGTGAATTCACCACTGTTCACTGCTGCCATAGCTGACAACGATTTTTCTGCAGCTGAAATGACCCTGGTTGCTCCCTGGGGTCCAGCAGGATCAGTCAGAAGTCCCCACAGACTCTGCTGGGCTTATTCAGCCCATTTTTCTCCCTTGAGAAGCAAAAGAAAGAACATTTTTAATGTGTTGTTCTATTGTCCATGTTCTACCCTGGAGAGGAGCTTGGAAGCTCTTATGTCACCTCTGGTTTAGAAACTATTTCATAGGCAAACCCTGCCAGCCCCAGGAGCTGCCCTGCCTATGAATGCTATCAGAGTGTGACTACAGCACCAAGTCATTCACAAAACATCATTGCTTCAGAGGCAGAGGAAGTGAAAGATGCAGTCCTGAGGCCACTGAAAGGGGTTTAAAATCCCAAAAGTGAAAGCTGAGGACAGGTCAAATTGAATTACTATACCTGAGCATTGAATTTTTATTCACAGATATTTTGTTCTCGTGTAGTTATAGTTATTCAATTTTCTTGGGCAATTTCTGTTTGCATGAGAGCTTAGAGTGAAGCCAGAATTTGATTGTGTACTCTTACTCTGACTATACTGATCTGCCCAGGGGCATGGATACCCACATGCATTGGCCAGCAAAAATCCCTCACTTCTGCACACAGACACCAAGCTATATATGAAAACCTGCTGGTTTCAAGATTGAGTTTCCTGCTCGACAAAAAGGAATGCCAGGGCTGGTCTGTTTGCAGAGCTCCACATCAGAGGCACTAACACTGTTAAGTTTGTGGTGGGATGTGAATATATCCTTTAGTGCAAGGCCCCACAGCCAGAGCTCTACCAGGAGGAAATGAACCCAAAGCATCCAGCTGTTCACAACTGGAGAGAAATGTGCAGTCTGCAATAAGATTACCTGGAAATGGACCATTTTGTCAAAAATCTTCCAAGAACATCTGAAATATCCAAGTTTCAACCATTTGTCTATTTTTGGTGTTCATGTTACTCTCAGCATGGGTGAGTACGCAAAATTTAGGGCTTGGGGTCCATTAACACAGCCTCTGGTCTATCCCTTCTTTGAGAAATTTCCTAGGAGATCCAAGATCTTCTGTGTAAGGTATGTAGAGAGTTAATAATCTACTCATAAAAGAGAAGAAGCCATTTATAAAAAATGGCTCATATGTGAGCCATTATGACCTTTTTCAGAGACCTATTTCCCTGCATAAATATGACACATCAATCAGATGGAAGCAAATTGGATGGGGGAATTCTTTCACCTTGTGCTTTCTAAAAAATGCCATTGTTTTTTTATGAAAGTTTCCTTATTATTTAGCTTTCCAGGCATGTTCTTTCATCATGAAATCCCTTAAGGACTGCTAGGAAAAAGAAATAGCTCTTTTAGCCTATCTTCCAAGGGCAGTGAAACTTGTTATCTGTCTGTCCTTTGCCCATCTAAAGACTGTGGAAACTGTTTGTTTCAAGCCAAAATTTTTAAAAATTGTAGAAGTCTCAAATATATTTATATTCCCACAAACCTTGTAAAAGTCAGCAGCTGAGAAAAAGCAAGACAGACAAATTAGTCCATTCATTTCAGTGAAGGAAAAGTTGCAAATTGTATCACTAACTACTAAGGGCAGGTTCAAACCAGAGCCATATGTATAGGGAAAGCTTCATTTAGAGCTAACACTGTCTCTCAGAGGATAATTTAATTGTATGAGACCCTTGTTTACACAGGCTTAGCTTAATATCAACTAAAATAACTTGAAGGTAATGGTGAGAATTATTCTGGCTGTCCATGGTGAGTCCTAGTGTCTCTACACTGATACTTTATGAGGGAAAATTGAGTAACTTGAGAAATGTAATTGACATGAAGTGGGAAGGAATTTTTGGTGCTCCTCATTGAATCAGGAGTTCAGCAAGAAAGGACAAGGGCTCCTCACCACTGCCCTGGTGTTTCCTAAGTCCACCTCACCCCACAGCCCCTCTGGACTATGGCAGCTATACAGCTCCTCATCACATCCAAGAGGCACCATGAAGGCTGATCTCATTCCAGCATACTGGACAGCCACTGCAGCCAGCAGATCTGTGCATGCACAATGCTGTAGTCCTAAAGATAAATCCACCCCAAATAGTTTGGCCCCAGCAGAAAAGCAATAGCCACAAAAGCTGTCCAGTATGGCCATAGCCACTCTCCTGCTGCAGTGGTACAAGAGGACTGTGCATATCCACCCATCTCTGCCCTGGGTGGCCATCTGCTTTGAGTGACTGGAGAATTCCACTGGGGGATCTTGCAGAGCTCTAGGCAGTGACCTAAGGAGCCACTGGCCTTTCACTGAAGAGCCTTGTAGCTGCTATAATGGATTCCATGACTTCACCTGCCCCTAATACCAGCATACTCCCCCTCCCGCAGTCTTTTCTTGAAGCATTGTGAGTCAGCAATGCCTTCCTGACCCAGCTGAGATGAAGCAGAGCAAGTGACCTTGGATATGCTGATAGCAGCAGGAAGAATAATCATCCACGTCATAGCTCAAGGGCATCCAGATCCTGTGTGTGACTCAAATGCAGAAATCAGACAGACTTAAAATTATATCTTTCTTAAAGTGCATTTGGGAACTTCGTCCCCTTCTGTGGCTTTTGACTGCTTTTTGTACTTTCTTTTAAGGGCTGGTTCTTCCTTACACCTACAGAATTATCCTTATGTTTTCACACTGAGTGATTCTGATCTAGTTATATTCTATACTGCTTGTTCTCCAGCTTCACTTTTCTCCTCCTAGCAAAAGATGCTGTGATTTTTTTCACACTTTCTGACCTTGGGTGTGTTCATCAGATATCTGTTCAAAAACATTTTGCAAGGACCTAAATCATGACACTTTTCTCATACTGAGGAGTCCTTGGTGGCGTTTGGAGAGCAGCATCTCTAATGCCACTAAAGGACAGGCATCTAGCTGCCTTTTTCACATCTGAAGTCTGAAAAATTCCTCAGTTGCCTAGCACCTATGTTTCTGCCAAAGATATTTACTGCTGCTAGACTAAGAGATTACCTAATTTAGAAAGTGACAAACAGATCCAACAAAAGGCCTGAATACTGTGGTGAGTAGAACTGCTGTGCCAAATGCTTAGGTGCTTGTCTCAGGTGCAGAATGTACAGAGCTGAGTTAATTACAGACCCAGAAATCTTGGAAAATGAGTGTGGGAGGATTCAGTACTAAACCATCTAACTTATACCCAAGCCACAGCAGTTACAAGGTAATAGCAGTGCTTGCAGACCGAGGCTGATAGGAATTCTCAGATCTGCTCCTACAGATGACAAAGGAGAAGCCAGAGCTGATGAAAGCCCTTTTGCCCAAGTAGTTTAGAGGATAATGGGCTATCCAGATACTGGGATACCATGGGTCAAAGGGCACTTATTTTTAACTCCCTCTTTTACCTCCAGATATCTGATATCTCTTTTCTTCTAAGCAGAGAGTCTCATCACCAGACCATATAACACATTTGTGAATGTGACTCTGTCTTTCTGTTAAAGTTCTATCAAATTGAACAGCATAAATAAATAGCCTGGAACTGGATCCAGAGGAAATACTCCACAGTCTAGAGGTTAGATCATTCAGCTGGGAAGAAGAAGTTCTAGATGTGCAGTCCTGCTTCAGTGAATATTAACACACTGTACACAAAATACAGTGTGTTTCTGTTGCCAAGAAAAAAGGAGAAAGAGTCACTTTCTGGGCAGACTACACCCTGCCAATTTGACTGAGTACCTATGGGAATTGGGGAGGGAGTGATTTGAGATGATCAAATTCAAGTCTCCTCAGATATAGGTAGGATTTAGGCACTCTGACCTTTTCAGTAACAAAGTAACAAAATCCTTACCAACTGCTGAGAGAGATGGATTTTACTGCTTTTATGCATTGTTTACTTACCTTGTAACTATCTAAGGTCAGTCACAGTGCCAAAATCTTCCTAGGCTTTTTCCACAATTCAGCATTGTGCAGAAACATTTTCCACTTAGATTCTATCATACTCCAGTACTGAGGAATTTAATCAGTTCCCAGAACGCTTTCTGTGGTACATAAACTATTGCCTATTGCAAACCCACGGTTCACTAGCAGTTGTAAAAATAACATTTAAAAAATATTATTTTAAAAAATAGCAATTTAAAATAGTCCTTTTAAATTTTTTATCCAGAGAAATGAGTTAAATAATCCAGACCAAATCTTTACTAGTGGACATGGTGAACTTCAGAGAGATTTGTAAATTAGCACACCAACAATAATTCATTGTGACTCATTAGTAACCACATGGAAATTTCAAGAATTTCTACTCAGGAGATGCAAAACAATCAGTGAGTGTAAACCAGCAGAATGGGTGCAGGCCTCTAACCAGATTAAAGTGATTAAAAACAGGATAAGGAAGAATTTGCAATGACTGCTTTAATCACTGGGCAAGGTGTCCCTTTGGTAAAACCACTATTGTTCTTAAAATGTGCATCCTCTTCTTCCTGGGATTGCTGTAGCAAATAAGGTAGCAAGATCACCCCTTTTCTTCCTGGGAAAAAACAAGAGAAAAAGGTCTTGTGTGTACTGAACCGAGGGCAATAAAGGAGCTGTGAGTGAAGGTAGCTTTTTAAAGTGCTCTTTTTGGGAATATGTAACCCGGTAGTCTGGGGAAAATTTCTTTGTGTATGACTGAAAGTAAGAGGTTGAAAGAGCAGCCATCCTCTTCCTGGGAACATGTCCAGGGCAAATGTTATCATTTCAGTTAAAGCAAAAAAAGCATCTGCAGCAGCACAATAAAACATTAATATTTCCATTGTATAACTGCCCTTTGACAGATCACATTCTAATATGTCCTGACTGAGGTGTTTGTCCAGGCAGCAACTCAGTTGCATATTCCAGGCAGCAAAGCTGAAGGAGACAGGAGATTTACCAGCTGAGGTGTTATTTAGAGCTGTTGGAAGTCATTAATCATCTCCACAGGGTAAGAGCAGAAGTGAGATCCCGCACCTAACACATCAGTGGAATGAGACAGCAAATCCTCTCTGACTCCACAAGGGCAGTTTATAGGGGTTTTCCTTGTCAAACAGAGCTGGTCAGCACACCAGAGAAGGAGTCCCATGACTGAGAATAGTTATTTAGCAAAGAAAAGGCCTGGTTTCCTACTGCGTTTATTGAAATATAGGTGATAAAGTCACACAAGAGATGTATTCCTATCATTCAGAGTGCTGACTTCATAGGGATGATGCTTTCACAACACATTTTTCCATAGCAGTGTTTGGAAGCAAAAACATGGTGAAAAACACACCCAGTAATGAGAAGATGAACCCCTACAGAAGCCCTGTAACCTCTCCTTCAGGAACCAGGGAAGGGCATCTGAGGGAAAGTCCCTGAGTCTTCCCAGATACAAAAGCATGAAGCATTCAGGAGAATCAAAATTGGGCATGCACTGGGGGTCAGCCAGTGCAGGGGACTCCGTGTTGGTGAATGGGAAAGAGTTACTCACATATCATGAAGTGACTTCCATTTTGCCATGTTTTCTACCTATGATGAACACCTATCTCCTGGAGCTAGCCCTAGTTTCTGAAGATATGGGAAGCTGCACAATTGCATAATCTTGTTCCAATACATTTGGCCTTAATTCCTATTAACTTCAGTGCAAACAGCAATACAAAAATTCCAGATTTGGAAAGTGCAGCACAAGGTGAGTAAATCTGTAACATTTTATAAACTTAGGGATTAAGACACCAGATTGGAAGGCCTCTTTCCCACTGGCCTTCGTAATTCACACAAATCTTTCCACACACACCTGGGTACTGCAGTTTCCCTTTTTTGATCTTTTGTGGTAAGAATTTGTATACACTAGGAAATTGTGCTTTTAAAGGCCAAGGCTTACACCAGTAGCTGTGTATGCAGTTACAAAGATTTTCAGAGGAATATATCTTGGACTAGGACTGGAAAGGATGTCCCTTCACTACTTTATTTTAAGAAGCTGCCTATTTGATAAATAAGCTTTTCTGAATGCTGAACTTGGCCCGTTACATGAATCTTTAGAGATACTGGGGATTTTTCTCTTTTAATTTTCATATGCTGCCACATTTGCTGGTCTTGTTTCAATGCCTTTTTTGTCTCAAATATTGAATAACCTGGAGCTACCTCCTGCTTGTCATTTCTTCCTTCCTGGATTTTGTGATTTTGAAAGCAGTATTTCAAAAATTGTTCAGGATACAAAAATAATTTTAACAATTTCTTTTCTCTTTTTCTGCTACAATGGAGGATGTTCATTCTTCTTTCAAATGGCATCAGAAGTCTAGTCTTGTTTTGTCTCAAAGACAGTCTCTGGACATATACTGAGCCCTGATAATAAGGCATGGTCCTGGATTAGTTTTGTATCAGAAGAGTTTGCTGATTTGGAGGTTGCTGTTATTTTCCTTACTGTCTTTCTTCATGGATGGCAAGCCTTGCATCTCACCTTGCTAGGGCCCATGGAGTTGGCTGCTGGTGCTGTTCTCCTCATGGACTGTCAGCCAGGGGACAGCTTGATAACTACCCTGTGTTACAGCCTCATGGAGAGCTCAGACTCTCAGGGACAAGAGGTTAATTGGAACAGATGTTATTTCAGAAATTGCATGATGCCCAGAAATCGCATCTCTGCCTCCCTAAGCCTTTTCATTGGTGTTGGACTGAGTGATCTCTCTTGTTTCTCTCACACTAGGCTCCTTTTCATCTTTTGAATCATTCCAAACAATGGCAATCTTTACAAATACAACAAGACCTCCTCTTTATATCAGGCATTCTTCCCTCTAGGGATGCAAGCAATCTGAACTGAAGCAAGACATAATTAAGGCCATTTTTAAAAGCTGTTTGTTTCCCCCTTTACAGCTTTAGCAAAAGTTGTGTCTAATTTATACTTTGGTGGTGTGTTTGTGCTCTCAGCTGGTTTTGACCTCATCCTTTGAAATATGCTTGTGTAGTTTCAAAGAGGTTTCAGATTTACTTTAAGTTTCCCCAAAAGGATTGATGTAAAAACTTTTTGACTTTAGACCATTCTGCTTCTCTCAGAGTGGAAAACAAATAGAGACTTCCTCATATCTTTGAAAATGTGCTCTTTGCTGGTTTGAAAGAATGCAGCAGAAACACCTCTGAGATTACATGCACAATTATGTCCCAGTACTACTTCTGTTAGTGGGATGAGAAAAAAAAATGTTAAGGGATTCCGCTCCTCCCAGTGAATCAGGTCCCTGAGCTCATTATTATGAACAGCAGATAGAGAGGTAAGAGATGGAAACTAAATCTGAAATCATAAACTCATTAACAGACATGTATGGCCATCTCCCACATGGCCGTGAATGTGGGCCATCAGGTATTTCTGAATAACTGTTGAGGTCTGAAGTGTGCCACAGGGAAAACAAACATTTCTTCACTGAATAATCCTTCTCAGCTTCATGGTAAGGCTGAAGTTATGCAAAGTAGTAGGTGTCAGTGAAGGAATAGAGTTGAGGAATATTGGTGGCCTGTCCCTCTTAGGAAAAGGCTCAGGTCTTGGCCTGAGTGCTGTTACTGCAGAGCACGATTTGTGTGACCTCTTCCTTGCCTGTGGGCATTAATTGATCTTTGGGTTTAAATGCTGCTGGGAAGTCAAAGCCAAAGTACAACTTGGATAAGACCAGAGGAACTTCCTCTGCTGTCACAAACTTTCAGCCAATATGAGAATGTACCTTGTCATCACACCTCTTCCAGCTGTTCCACAGCTGCCTGTATCACATCATGGCTTATCTCCAAGCAGCTGCAAAAGTTAGTGGGAGATCTTCTTGACCCTCTGATAGGGATGGGGTGGGGGTAGTCTGTAAATGTTTAAGATAAGTCACATGCATCTCATTGGGACAGAGGTAGCAAGTGACAGGTTTCAGTATTATTGCCTTAATACAAACCCTGAATTACTCTGCTGATTGCAATAACAGTAGGAACCAGAACTTCACAAAGCCCCTTCATCTTGTGATCTGACCTTCATATTTTCTTGCAAACTTGCTGGACTTGGACAATTCCTCAGTTTTCTTGGAAACCCTGAGACTTTTTCCAAGGATCATTTGCAGTCATCACGCGAATAAGTTTCCAGCTACATGCCTAGAAATAGAATCTAGACATTAATAATAATGTATACTCCAATGAGAATGTTCACAGACTGAAATGGAAGAAAAGAGTACACAATATCTTGTTATTCCTACTAGTAGTGGTGGGTAGGTTGGTTTCTCTTAGGGTTCTTCCTAACCTTTGAGACAATGTTATTGATAAGTGACCTACATATCCTCCCAAGACTTGAGAGATTCTAATACCATTATTATGATAGACTAGTTTCCATTGCACTTCATTACTCTGGCTTTCAGAAATACTAACTGAAATCTACCAACAGGCAGCACTGAGGTGAGAAAGAGATGAAGTCCCTGCTGATAATGTAAATTCAACCAAGAACCATTAAGTAGGATCACCAAAAAAGAATCTTTAATCTTGTGTTGTCACATATTATCTCTCTCTTTGTTGACACTGGTCTCAGTTAGCAGTGAAAGTGATTTTCCTTTTAATGTTGATGTTCTAAGAAAATTTATGATAGCAATCCTAATTTTCCCTAGTAGGACTCATTCATAGATTCTTAGTAATGTGCAGCATTTTTTTTTTTCTGTTCAACAAGGTGAAGTCATCTGTGATGGCAAGGTAGAAAAGGGAAAGAAAAATATACTTGTGGAAAAATTCTCAACTATGGAAGAATATTTGTGCATAAGCACATGTATCTGCAACATATATATATTATTTAGGCAAGATATCAAAATGCAGCCTCATATTAAATCCAGCAGTGAAAGGCAGATACATCTTTGTCAAAATGTTCAAGTTCTAGCAATGTCCAAGTTCTGCTGTTATGTTGCAAATAAAAAAAAAGACAAGGTCAGTGATATTTTGGCTATACAGAGGAAAGAAAAGAAAGAAGTTATTTGCTACAAATTCTTGTCCACATTCATTGGATATCTCTTGGAAGATAAGTAAATTATAAACACTATCAAGAGACCTGATGCAGCACTGAGCCTGACAGCTGTTACTGGAAGTAGTTCACTGTGCTGTAGGCATCAATACATCAATATTATGGCTTTAACATCTTCCAAAGTTTTATTGTGTAAAATATCAGGTGAGGAAGAGGCTTCCTGTAGTTATTTAAAGGGAAAGCCTGGAGGGATTTTAAATGCAGTCAAACAGAATAAACTACAAAATTTTGGAGTTAAAAGAATCTTTGTCATTAATGATCTATTTCAGGGTTGCTTTTTACAAATGTGGTCAACACTCAAAGTAACAATGTTTTTAAATATTCTGCATCTGCTTGAGAGGTGTACTTGTGGGTATGATAACACTGCAAAATCATTGCCTTAGTGGACAGAAAGAAAAGCCACTTCCATGGTCTGCAGATGCTGAAGCACCTGTGTTGACGAGTGTTCTTGTAAGTGACCACTCATGTCTTGGTGTCTCCTCACAAGGCTCATGCCACAGGAGATTGGTACTGTGCACAGCCTGGGACTTGAGTGTCACAAGAGCTTGGTGGACTCCAGAGGATGATGGCTAAATGTCTGAACCACTTGAAAATTTGCACACTGCCTGAAAGGGAGTACTGGTGGTCATAGTGGATGGGTTGAGCCCAACAGCCAAATGTCACTATGTGCATGGAAAGATTGTTATGCCATACCCTGTATCCCTCAAAACTTTACATGGATTAAGGAATTCTGAAAAGAAGCTAGCTCAAAAATGACTGCAAAACTCACAGTATCATAATTTCACAGCTGAGCACAGCACACTAACACTGATGCCTCCTTCTCATAGAGTAGCTGTCAGGTTAGCTGCAAATATCTGGTTGACATGTCGGGAAACAATTCTAGTTTACATGGTGCAACAATAAAAAGAAAACTTTCCATAGAGAAAACAGTCCTTTCAGAATATCTCACAACTAGAAATGGCACTTGAAATCACTTTTGAAAGCCCTTGCTATATATCATGAGGAAGATTCACAGCTGAAGCAACATCTCGTGTATCATGGGGGGCAGGGAGGGAAAGGTGGATATTGAGTATGTATATGAATCATACTGAGCGCACTGAGTCTATGGGATTAATTAAAATTTGCTGGCCATTCTGGAGTTTCAAAAGTTTTCCAGAAGTTTAACATGGCCACAAAAAATTATAATGCAAAAAAAATTAAACTTTTGAAGATTATGTGAT
>WBNO01021846.1:0-126716 GCA_013400575.1 Peucedramus taeniatus
AGGCTTTAATGGCCCCTGCCAGCCTCACCCAAGGCACTCCACTCACCTCTTTGACCAGAGCACCCAGGCCCTCATTTAAGCTGAAGTTTGGGTCCTCAGTTCTTGCCTGAGCTATATCACAGACATAATGGTCTCCAGCTCCTCCTCAGAACAGACCTTGGACATATGCATCGGGTAACATTATTTCCACTCCTGCCTGTGGCCCTGCCAGTCCTAAGTGGACGTCCAAACCTGACTGAGAGCTTTCCTTTT
This sequence comes from Peucedramus taeniatus, assembly GCA_013400575.1. Classification (NCBI taxonomy): domain Eukaryota; kingdom Metazoa; phylum Chordata; class Aves; order Passeriformes; family Fringillidae; genus Peucedramus; species Peucedramus taeniatus. Next base: position 253 of record WBNO01021846.1, read on the forward strand.
CCTGGGGCTGCTGATAGAGCCCATTACCTGCCCTGTCCACTGTGTGCAGGTCCTGTGGGACTGTGCCCTACTGGTGAGGGCACTGCCTGGGCTGTGGTCACCCTCACTTTCTGGTTTGTTGCCTCTCTCTGACCAGTCCCACTCATGCTGCTCCCTGACACTGCTTTGGGATAACCAAAGTACAAATCATTCTTTGCCTGTTTCAGAGATGGACCTTCACAAAGCTCTTTTGTTTTCCAGGATAAGCTCCTGTCTCACAGACTCATGGCGTGACGTCAGGAGGAGGATGGTACAGGATGCTCTGGGATAATGTTTTGAACATTTTCCCTAAAAGACGTTTAACTGTGCTGACTCTAATGTGGCCACAGGTGTAAAGAACAGTCAGTCCTGCTGTACCTCATGAAGTGTATATTTAATTGTCAATTCATATGGAACTCTGTTCTATGTCCCTCACTGAGGGCAACCTATTACATTTGAATGCCACTTGGAACAGAGCAGGGCACTGCTCGTTACGTGCACTACATCCATGAGATTTCAGAGACCTGCTCACTGCCTTCCTCACACAGCCAGAACCAGTGGGGCACTCTGTGACATGCCACCTTTTGGTTTGCAGCTTCAGCAAAGCCAGCGCTTGGGACTGGGTGCTCTGTCACTGATAGTTACTACTCTGGCTCTGGAGGATAAAGAAGGGATGCAGCACTCCATCCTCACTGAATGCTCTGAATGCTACCTAAAACCTAACACTGCTCTGATGGTTTGCTTTAAGATTGTTTGTTTGTGACTCAGCAGGGGATAAATGGAGTATGAGATACCCATACAGACAGAGATGACGATGTTACAGGTTTGCCAAGAAGGTGCTCTTACAGTTTGAAACCTCTTCTAAAGAATAAGAAAGATAAAAGCAGGGTTGATGATCATTTTCCAGTATCAGCAGTGGCATCCCAGAGGTTGTTACTAGACCAAGATGTGAGATTTGTCCATCATCTTCATCGCTTTCATTAGAAATGGTGGTGCACAGTGCAAGTTTGCAAGTGATGTATTTTGGTATTCAAAGACTGTTTAAAATGCAAGGAACTCCAAGGCAAATTCATAAAACAGAGGAAGTGAATATCCATGCCATTTTGACTGGGAAATGTGAGGAGGACATGAACAAACCTCTCTAGGTGATGTGGAATTCCATGAACATCATCAGTATGTGGTTGTCCCTGGCGACATTGAATCTGCAGGGGATGAATCTTGGTGCCAAGTGGGCCAGTCCCTACAGTGGCACAAAACAGCACCCACTGAGCTTGGGATGAACAGCAGTGAGTGCAGGGCTCTGGGATGTGAATGTGCCTCTTCAAGGTATGATCACTGGTGGCTATTTTGGGAAGATCACAAGCAACCCAAACACCTGAACTTCTGAAGAGTTTAGTACTATTCAAAAACTCAGAGATTTCATTATGGATTTCTTTCTCTAAATTGGTTATAAACATATTGAATAGAATAAGTCCCTCTACAGATTCCTGCTGGGAATATAAACATAATTTTGGGAGGACAGACACTCAGACTGTGACTATACTAGTGAATTAAACTGTGACTAAAAATATACTCAGACACAGTTTGGGCCAAGAAATGTGCCTAGCTTCCAGGATTAATGACATCATGCCATCTTGGCAAAAATCCCTCTGCTTCAGTCATCCATCTCTTTCCCATTAGGTCTTGTGTTCCCATGTAGATCTGCATGTCATGAAAAAAGCACCCTTTGCATTGTGTTGTGAAAACCCTATTCTCAGAGGCTGTTTTTTTAAGCCTTTGGCAAGAGAAACAGCTTAGAGCTATGTGGGATCCTGAAGAAGTGAAGATCCTTATTTGAGGACCCTGTGTGGGAAGATGGACCAGGAGTGTTTGTATATGGGAGGGTGAAGGTGTGTGTAGCACCAAATGAATGTTCCCAAGTCTATGTGAAGTGCCAGTATGAAATCTAGAGATGAAGATGATCAGTGATTTTCCGCCTGCTATTGCATCTACAATGCTGATTGTGAAAACCCTATTCTCAGATGCTGTTTTTTTAAGTATTTGATAAGAGAAACAGCTTAGAGCTCCAACATTCATTAGGTTACAGGCCAGAAGAGAGCTCCAGTGAGCATTAATGGGGTTCCTACACTTGCTTTTGGGGTAGAACATGGAGCCCTTCTAACATCAGGTGCTTGGCCACAGTGGACAGCGCATACAGAAACTTGGCACATGCTTTTGTGGGTGGTGGAGAGCTACCATCTCCTCAAATGACAGTCTCCCATGGCAACCACAGCAGTTATAGCAGCAGCTGCTGGGGATTATGGATAAACCAAAACCAGCTACCTCACACACTGGAGCACTGCCTCCTGAGAAATGATAATGCAGCATCTGTAAAGGTGCTCAGATGCCTGTCTTCCTAACCAGACTGGCATGGCTGTCCCTGCCCAGGGACTCCAGACAGCTCCTTTACTGCTGGGGCACACAGGACACCATTAAACCACCAAAACTGGTGTTTTGTATCTTGGCCACACAGCAAAATTTCACCTTTGCACTCCTGGAAGCAACTTTTGTGGCTAATCTGTGGAGCTACTTCCACCCAGTGGAGGACCTACCATGGTAAATGCTCTCCCCCTCTCTCTCTTCTCACACCTAGAGAGGACCCAACTTGCAGATTTGGCATAGTCCCAAGGCAGCCTTGGGCAGCATCCTCAGCTGGTTTTGCCTGTTCTTTCCTCATGCAGCTCCTTCAAATCCCTGCTACCCTCCAGTACCCTTGCTCTATTTTTCAGGCAGCCCTCTCTGGGCTCCAAAGTGTCTCCTCTCCCATGCTGTGTGAGGAGGTTTGTGTCCGAAGTGTGAGATGGACAGTCTCAGTTCCTCATGTAGGGCAAAATATGGAGGTGCAACACCCTTATCAGATGCTTTATTTGATCTACTCCCATAGATGAAGCAGAGGAGCATCTTTCTCATCCTGACCCTCTATCAGCACAGGTTGTTGCTCCTTCCCAGCTTCCAAGGTGTTGTTAGAGACAAAAACAAGCTCACTTTTATTTGTTGCTAATTAAAAATCTAATGAAAATACCATGGACTGGTTATTATTAGTCCAGTTACAATAGTTACAATAATGCTTACACTTGAATACAGGAAAGCTTCATTAAAAATTGTACCCCTAAAAGGGGAGAGCTGGATAAAAGAAAAAGCTTTTTCACCACGAGGACAAAAAAAAAACAATGGAATAGGTAGGCCAGAAAGGCCCTATTGCTTCCATCCTTGGAGGTTTGTGAAGTCATGTTGTAGATCAGACAGAACCCTTGGTGATGCAGCCTGGTCTTATGGCTGTCCTTTCAGCAGGAGGTTCGACTGCATGAACTTCTGTCTCCTCCTCCAGCTTGGAGGAGGAACAGAAACTGGTTGACTGAAGAAAATCCTTCTTCCCCTCTATCTGAAAATCATTAGACACCAGCAGAAGGACCAGGCTCACTTGGAGGCTTTAGTAAGCAAAAAGACTTCTATAGGCAGAAGAAGCAGCTACAGGGTACAAAGGATGGCTTTTGAAATACTGCCCAGGAATGCAGGAATGGTTTAGAAAAGTCAAAGCTCAGCTAAGCTGAAACTAGTGAAGGACATCAAGGTTAACATGAACTTCTAATCCTACTTTAGTGCGGCTTCTCCTCGCTGCCAGAGGCGGGGAATCCGGCCAGCTCGCCCCTTTGTGGCGGTGGGAGCCACAGGAGAGGCCGCCCCAAAACCTCCCCTGAGGCTTCGGTGTGGGTCAGGGCAGCTGCGTGGGTTCAGCTGCAGAGAAAAGCCACCAGAGTCCCGAGATAAAGAAAGCCAGGAGCCGGNCAGGGAAATCTTAATTGACATAAAGGGGGGCAGGACAACTGAGAATGACTTAGCAGAAACGGGGGGAAAGGGGGAGGTGAGCAGGTTGATGGACACCCTGAGTAATGGGAAAACCTGGACAAAAACCACTATAAGGGGAAGGGACAGGGGTAACATGGGGCAGACCATAACTTTACAACCCTCCCAAAATACAACAACGAGAGAGGCAAAATCAAACAAAACACACACCACTACACTTTAGTAACAAAACATGGCCCACTTGCTTGGCCCACAGTGGCTTTACTAAAATAGACAGAGGCTGAGGTACTCAAAGCCTCACTTTTCACCAGCAATGTCTGCCAGTCCTCTATGCTTAGTGAAAAGGTTCAAGGAGGAGAGGAACTTCCAGTAGTAGGTGAAGATTGAGTCAGGGACTGTATGTGAGAACTCAGGTGCCACAAGTCCAAGGGACCCTAGTGGGCTCTGTCTGAGGATACCAAGACAACTGGCCAATGTCTTTGCATGAACATGTTCCAAAGTTTTGAAGGCTTGAGAGATAAGGGAAGATTCCTGATATAACTGAAGAAAAGATGCACCCAACTTCAAAAAGTCCCAAAAAGTCAACACAGAGAAACAGAACCTCACTTTGGTTCTGTAAATGTCACAGAGTGAGTCACCTTGGCACTTCTCCAAACATACAGAAGATCACTGCAAACAGAGAGTATGGAATTGGTTTCCAAGAGGGTAAGTTATACTTTACCCACAGCTTGCCTGCTGTGATTGAATGACTGCATGTGTGGAATTGGGTGGGGGGCACCAACGAATGTCATCTCTCACCACTTCAGGAAAGCTCTCAACACTCTCTCCCACAGTCTTGAAAGGTAAAGAGCAGGTTGGAAGTTTGGAGCTCAGAGGGTAGTGGTTAATGGATTCCCACATCCCACCACATTTCTCTTTTGGATCTAATTTTTCTTATGATCCTGTCACACTCTGGTGGTTGCTTAAGGACCCATCAGATACACTCCAGCTTCACTGCTCACATAAAATGCAGGAGAGAAGAAGGAGGGAGTGCAGCTCATGGTTGGTATGGAATATATATGTCAGTGGGAATTAGCAGTTCAGAAATTTAGGGCTAGGGAACAGTAAGAGCAGCTAAATGAATACAGATTTGGTCAGGCACTGTTTCACTGCTTATAAAGTAGTTGTGGTAGGGGGAATACATCAAATCTTTGAGCATGGATGGATATGGATATGATGGATATGATTGGTTCTGTCCTGAAGTTGTCAGCATGCACAATTTTTTATCATGCCCCCTAATTAATCTAAGCACTGTGAATATGGAGACATTTTTTTAAAGGGGTCACTAGTCTGCATATTGATAGGGTGGCTTTTTTAACCACCTTGTGTTTGACTTCTACTGTTGTAAAAGCATTCAGGATACTGTATGCAGTCTATCCTCAATTCTAAGATTATTGATAAGTAACAGTAACACTAAAATCACTTTTGCTGCTAGTCTCACAGCAGTGACAGATCTGACAACTCCAGAACTCTCTGAGTGGTACAGCAATTCTACATGACTGGTGGGGTGGTCCATGAACTGGAAAGGCACACAAAGTAGTACTCCCTTGCTGGAGTATCTGCTATGTGTTATTGTATGTCATCACCTTGTGTGACAGGAAAAACAATGGTGGGCTGTCCTCATGTCTAATATTCTCAACCTTATTTCATCCTTTTACATAGTGATCATTAGGGGTAAGGTGTCAGAAAGAATTTTGGGCCAAGACATTTTTGTGAGGTTTGTCATTCATTGTACAAATGTGTCTAAGATTGACAATATTACAGCTAGCTCTACACTCTAGCCAAGTGCCTGTAAGGATAAAATGGGCACAAGAATAAGGTGTCCTAACCCATGTGCTTGGAAGTCCCCAGCCCAAGCACTCATTTCTTAGAATCTTTAGCTATTTTTCATTCATGAAACTAAACAGGTATTCCCAAGCACTGCGGTCCTAGACCTGTGAGCGTCTCTCCACCTCCTACCCTTTGTTTAACACTGTTCAAAATCAAAATTATACAACCCATTCCTCAACATGAATATTGTGTGTGTCAGGGAGCAGTGATGACGGGCTTATTTCTCAGGGAGGATGAGATGAGCAAGACAATGGAGTCAGCAGGGCTGGTGCCTCACTGACTGGATCACATCCTGCACTATCTGAGCAAAATGAGGTAGAAACCAGGTGGAACTGTGAGTCCAGATCATAAGGCAAGTCAGGTCCAGGTGGAGACAGAAAGCCAATCTGCAGGCCAGGGTCAGGTTTGGTGAGGGTAATCAGGATCAGATGCAGACCAGTGATTGCTGTCTGATGAGAAGAAGCAGTTCTTGGAACAGTCCATAGCGATGGAGGAGAAAATTTTTGATGTGCAAGGACTGCCTTGTCTCCTACAAAAGGTGAAACTTTTGAGAGGTTACAGGAGTGAGAAAATGGTGAGGATCATCTCCCATGCTATGAGAGACATGGTGATGAAAATGTGTGAGTAGAATGTTGGGTGGAAAGCAAAGCTGCATCTGCATCTGCATGTTCCTGTTTGTATTTCTCATGCCTATGACTGTAGTGCTAATAGGCAAAAGTATCAAGGCACATTTCAAAATAAAATTTGAGTAGGAAGGTGTTCAGTGAGGTTATGGTGGCCTTCCTCATTTCATTTCATGGCTCGTGTACTTTTTTACCAAAATCTCTGTAAAAAATGAACTTCGTCTCACACAGTCCTTGAGCACCATATTGGCTCTGTTCGCCCTTAACATGAATTATATCTTATCAGTTAATAGGTTCCCATATTCCCAGTCTTTTCCTAAATTACTTTACCAAGTACATTTAATGCAAATTATGACAGCTTTTATACTTGCCTCTAAGGCTGTTTTTTTTAGGGCATCAGCCATCTCACTGAGGCTGGCCAGTATGAAATAGCATCTTGTTTTGATTTTAATGGAAATCCCCTGCAAGCACAATGTTCCAACATCCATAAACTGCATTTGCACCACAAACTGTTTCATTGCAGAGCAGCTAAAAATACTGGTGTACTCTCCTGCACTTTTTGCCTGCTGTCTCCAAACAACTCCACCTCCAAACAACAACCACCACATGCAGATACTGAAATAAGCAGGGCTGGGTTTTGGTTGGTAATTGGACTTAACATTTTTTATATTTCTTCTGTGGTTTGTCTGCAGTTTGGGGTGACTGTGGCAGACCTAGTCAGAAGACTATGTCCATCAAGAAAGTGGTGATCCACAGAGCAATCAATCTGAGCAGGCACAAGCCTGTGTTCTGAACAACAGGCACAGGCAAGGTTATCAAGACAGGTGCAAGGTCAATCCAAGAAAGACAAACAGCACTCCAAAAATAAGGCTAGGGACAGGCACACTTAATACATAGCTGAGGGCCCAGAACTGAGCTTAAAGGGAGTCCCTGGGCTATGGACATGAGTGGAGGCTGTGGATATGCTTGGAGGTGTTAGGGACTACTAGTGCCTTCACAAATGAGTCCCTGAAACATTCTTGCCATGTCACACAGCTAGTAAGGAGGAGATGTGTGACCTTCAAAAAGAGCTGAGTTGCCACTGCTGCTGATCCCTGGGGTGTGCTTCTGGGCAGAGGAGCCTGTGCCTTTTCCCTGTATGGTGGAGCAGACTGTGAGGAGATACATTATTTAGATTTTACTAATCATCACCATTTCGTCGACAGAGCAACACTGTTTTTGACATCCCAAAGTTATTTCTGAGAGTTCTAATACCTTGATGGCCTTTTGGGCTGGTGAAAGCCAACACTGTTGCTACCAATGGGGAAAGAACCAGATGAGTTACGGTTCAGGAATGGTATTCTCCAATTTAGTATTCCCACTGAAAGCACTCTAAACCATGTGCTGCTCCCTCCCTCCCTCCCTTCTCTCCCCTGTAGAGGGCTGGAAAGGAAAACTGGAGGCACAAAGGGTGATGATCACAGGTTGAGATAAGAACAATTTACTGGAAACAGCCATGAGATAAGAAAATTAACCGTAACAGCCACAATATGAATGACAGAGGGTACAAGAAAGAGGTGAATGATTCACATGAAAACAATACCTGACAATTCCCTCTGCCACCCTGCACTGGCCCTGAAGAGATCCCTTCCCCCCACCCAGGAAATGATGTGAGGTAGTAGAGAGTAACTTCTGGGTCCCTGCCGTGGCCTCTCCTGGCTACTGCAAAAATCAATCCCGTCACATATGGAATCAAGAAAATGGTGTGACTGCCTCTTTTCTCTCACTTTCATTGTGTTCACTTGTGGTTTTGTTAATGAGGATGTGCATGGCAAAGTGGCAAGAGGGGTGTGACCCTAGAACACAGCACTAATACCTTGGTAACTTGCTTTGCCCCAGCACACATAGGCTTAGAGCTTTATGACATCTTAGGTGCCCTCAAATGGCACCAATTTTATCATGACACAGCCTCTGAAGATTTTCATAAATTGTTTAGGGGACCAAACACTCCAAACTTGGTGACTGATTAGGTGACCTGATGAGTGAGCTGCTGCTAGACAAACACTTTACTGTAGAGTTTGTGGCATCAGCACTCAAATCCTATGGCTATCTGTGATGTGTACGAAAGTTAAAGGCATCACTCTAAATGAAACAAAGAGAAAATATTAATTTTGAATTGTTGAGGGATCCCATCTTGGACCATGGCACAAATACAGACAGTGAGGCACCCCAAAAGATCTTGAGAGCAACAGTGCTGTGTTGTTAGGAGCAAGAAGTGTGTCATAGGAGCAAAGCACCTTCAGAAGATGCAGAGATAATATATGTCAAGAAGATAGTAATTAATTAAAAATATTGACAGCCTTGCCAACTGTTTTGGATCACTTGTCATTTGGTCACTGTTAGGAACATCCTTTTACTGCTATTCTGACAAGGCACAGCAGCTGCGGAAAAAAATTGCTTTTTACAAAGTCCTGGAGAATGCCAACTGTTTGCTTTGTGCTCTGCCTGACAGCCTCATGTTTAGCTGAAATTGCTGGCAACTCTTGTATCAGAACAGCAAATAGAAAAAGAAAAAGAAAATGAAAAAGAAAAAAAGAAAACCCCACAACTGCTCTGCAAATATTTTTGTAATTAAATTTGTGGATGATTTAGCTGAAGATATTAGTGACTCTTAGTATGGAGAGAGGCTGAGAGAGTTGGGATTGCTCAGCCAGGAGCGGATAAGGCTTAGGAGTACTAAGTGTGTATAAACACCTGATGGGGGAATGTGAAGAAGATGGGGCCATACTCTTCTTGGTGTTATACCATGGATGAACAAGAGACAATAGTCACATATAGAAATAAGCTTTTAGTATAAAAACTGATTTTTTTTTCTGTCAGTGCATCTATTTATTTACATACTGAAAAAAGCTACTGGCATTCAGTGCTGAAGAGGAAGGACCAAGGCCAACATCCTACCTTTCTGCCAGGGCAGGCTTAGAAGCATGATATCCCACCATCTGATGAGTGACCTGTACCTTCTGAAGCAGCGGTCTGTTAGAGCACTCAGGGATGTGCCATTTTGGGTGCATGCCTAGAAAGGATTCTCTGGCATATGGGTTTGGCTGAAAAAAGAAATAGTGAGAGCTCTTTGGTGTCCATCTTCACATTTAGTCAAAAGGCTTGCATCTCCTCTGTTTTGTCTCTATCACATTGCCAAATATTGCTGTACATGATCATATTAACAGTGATGGTCAAAGCCCTTGCAAAACCTATTTCTGCCCTAATTTTTTCTCATTTATTCAAGGAATAGGCACCAACACAATACTGATCTGAAGACAGGCTGAAGGTAAACAGGTTATAGCCAGGGGTGAACTATTCTGTATTGGCTGAGAACATATGGGGTCTTTCCTATGGCTGCCTATCCTCTGTATGAGCTGCAGGTATATTCTCACACCACAGCCATTTCTAAAGTCAAGCTGCAGTGGTTTCACTAGGGTTTGTTCATCATCCACATATAGAACCACAAAATTTATATCTTACCATTTGAAGTTGAAAGGGTTCTAAGAATAATTACTGTCAAAAGCCTTGTTATCTGCCATGATAACAAGAAACTCAAGCAGCTGTCTCAGAAAAAAAATGTCCTGGTTGCTGACATGGCTGCCTGGCCATTTTGTTGAATCCTTTCATGTCCACCTGGTCAACCAGGTATTTAATGCTGGCTCTGTGTAAAGACTCAGCATGTCCCAAACGCACCCTGTGTGCCACCCACACTCTCTTCACATACAGCAGGCCATGGATAATAACTGGCTTCCAGGTCCCTGTTGCCAAGGAGCACATCAAAAAAATGCTGATTTTGCTGCAGGAGCCTAATTTTTACATGTGTTCAAATCTCTTCCCTAGTCCTGGCTATGGAGAAGCCCAGAGGTGCAGACTGCCTTGGTGGAAAGTGGAGTCACCTTCTCAATGCTTCAAAGAAATTAAGCTTTGATTTGCTGTTCCTGAGGAGCCTTAAATGGAACTCATCCCTTTCTAAATTATCTCCTTTACTAGTCATAAAAGATATTTTTTTCCCTAGGCTTTCAATTTCTTTTGTACCATTTGGCCTGGGTTGTTCTTTTTCTTCTTCACAGTCAGACTGCTGTCTGATGTCTCCTGTCCTCATTTTTTGAAAGGACAGACACAGGCTGCCCTGTGCCAGAAGGCATGGCAAGTCTCTCTTTCTTTTAGAGTTTTCCTGTGGCTTATTTAAATAAGCCACAAGCCCTCCTTGATTTTCTGCTGCTTCCAACTTCTCCAACACAGGCTTGGAAATTCATCCAAACATATTTTCTGTAGTACCTTGAGTGAGACTTTTAACGTGTGACTTTATAATTCCCAAAGCCTTTTAAAATGTCTGGCCTTTCTCCAGCTGAAGTGTATGGAATTCCACATGGTATATGGAATATACCTCCTTCGTATACAGAGTACATGGCATAGCAGGAATGCTTAGAATACCAGGTACACCATGGCTAGCCTGGCCAACATAGTTCATTTACAAGGCTGGATCCCTGTAACAATTTTCTTCTGTCATGTTGGTGTGGTTTATTAAAATATCAGAGACTTACAGGGTTGCAGATTCTACCTTACAAAGTGTGTTTGTTGTGGTCAGTTTTTATTTTAACCCTGACTGTGTGAACACACAGCAGCAGGCAGCTGGCAGACAGTGCAGTTATATGTGTTTGTGTAGCCTGATAATGTATTTTGTAGCAAAAAGTGTTGTGCACTTTTTGATTTAGAGTGCTCAGTTAAAGTGCTTTATGATGGAGGCTTTTACTTCACTAACAGTAACAAGTGGTAAAGGTTATGCAGCTTTAAAACCCTTTTTTGAAGAACAACTTAAAACATCTTTTCCCAGTCAGTCTGTAGCTTCTGAGGTGGTGTGCCTGCTGTAAAAATGGTTCTAAATTGTTGTCCCTGGCTATTATGCAGTGGCCTGCACAATGTATCTGTCACCTTGAAGATGCACTTAATACCAGCCTTGTATTTGGAAAATTGTTGCAACATTCACCAGGGCAGCCATTGTACCTCAACATCTGCCACAATTACCTTGTTTATTTTAAAGTTCTTACTTGCTGCCTTACCAAAGCTTTAAGCTTCTTGGTTTGCAAGCCACATGGTGCTTTAGCTACTCCAATCAGAGGATTTATCCTGCCCAAGATTCCCATTTTACCAGGACCATAGTGTCTTCTAACAAGAGTTGTGGCATAAACATCTTTCAACACAGCATTACTACCCATGTTAAGACATGAAGCACAGGGCAATGTCATATGCAGAGGAATTTTATTAACTGGGTATGAGGGGTAATGGCTGCTGCTCAGACATCTCCAGCCCCAGCACTGAGAAGTCTTTCCTGTGTGCTCCTCATCATCTTTTCCTGTTATGGATTTGCATCACAGTTTATAACGGGTATGACTAGAACACACCAGTGTCTTCCCATTACTTGAAGCTGAATTACAAAGAAGCAGCTATAGTAAGATGGACTTTTCTTCTCTCCCTTTGTTGATTGAGATGAGTATTTTTCTTTCTGTATCTAACAAGCTACCTCTAATGGAGTCAGTGGAGTCTGTATTCAGCATTTTGGTAGCTACACTGATTCACAGGAAAATTAGTTGCTCATTTTGGGGGAAGCAAAAGGTAAAGTGTTCCCAACTTACAAACAACAGCAGAGAATGTAGTCCCTAAATGATGTGCTCAGAAGGGAAGTTGAACACGACTGGAAGTCCAATACCTTGTTTGTTTTCAGGTTTCAGTGCAGACAAACAACCTGAAGGCTGGTTTTGCAGATGAGTGCAAACTATGCTGCACTGAAATTTTCTGTTGTTCTCTTTTGATGCTGTGCTATTTGATAAGCTGTAATCATACTTATGTTATCCCATTTGTTCTCCCAAGCTAGCGCCCTAACGACTTGGATAATGAAATATGTAAATCCTACATTTGGCTCAGCAAATGTTTTAAAGAAGGAAAACACAAAGAAATGAAGCCAAGCAAAAGTCTGAATTCTGTGTTTTGATGTATTAATTTCAATATCAATTTCATGCTAATTTTTAATATGGATTGTTTTTTCTTTTAAAAGTGATAGTTTAGCAGACTATTAATGAATGACTGTGGTTTCAACTTAGATCCCTAACAGATATCCAGACCATGGTTTTTTTATCAATACAATTTTAAAAAATAATTTTAAAAACTTTGCAATCAGCAAGGTGAAAGAATTTCTATCACTTGGTACCAGGCTAATGTCACATTACTGTAACATTGAGACAGAGCTTTTTAGCCAAGTTAAGTGTTTCATTCCTTTTTCTTAGATTTTCCATCTCACTCAATCTCATTCACCAGAGGATGGTGAAAACAGCCTTTCAAATCTGATTGTTCAAATAAAAACTGAGATTCATATTTTTTCACCTCCCAGCTGCCATATTAACCTCAGTTAATGTCAAGAATGAGAGGACATTGCTACAGCTCTGTATCTGCTGTTTAGTGACCACACTTCAGCCTACTACACAGGCAAAAGGCTCAATAGATATATATATAAATGGGATGTTACTTTCTTGCCTTGAATGACTTGTCTAAGCCTGTAGTAGAAGAATGAAAATGTGCATTGATTCTCAGCAACATACTTTGTTCATTCTGGGAATAAATACAAAGGTGCAATGTGTGAATTTGTAATTTCATGATCTTCCATGAGCATTCAATTAACATGGATTTCACAATGCAGTCACATCACTAAAAGAACTACAGTGACAATGTTAAATTTTTTTGAAATTCATTTAAAGTTGACATTCATTTTATTATGCCCAGCCTGTACTGCTGCAGGAGTGAGCTGACATCTTTAGAAAGATTTTCTATTTGATCATGGCACTTCACTAGATGAAGATGAAGGTCTACTAGAAGATGGTATCCACCTAATAATGAGAAGATCCCTGTGAACAGACTTAAAAATGAAATAAGACATTCTTGAAGTATGCTCAAGAACAGAGACCTCGACACGGAGTCAGGTAAGGAAGTGCTGCATGTGGAGGAGGTGTCATAAAAAAAGGTTACAAGGAAGACTTTTCCCTTCACTATTCAAAATGAAGGACATTTAAAGGACATGATCTCAAATGTGTGGATACTGGTACTCAGAGTTCAAGCCACAAGCAAGAAGCATGTGCTGAGTCAAGGAGCTTCCTCAACATCAGAGCAGTGATTATCCATGTAGCTGATGACAACACATTTTTATTTATATAAAAATTGAGCTTACTCAAGAGGGAAACTGCAGATATAAAGACATCCTGCCTGTCTTATAAGTGTTACTGATAATTTTCTCCATAATTATTTTGTTGGATGAGTGTACCTACCACATAGGGAAGAAGACATCACTCTCTTTTTCAACCTGATACATTGCCATCGGAACACTCAAACTGAAGACACCTTATATCTTTTTTTACATGAGTTCTGCATGTGGAAAATCAAATGAAAGGTAATACCCTCACTCCATTTCTCCCCTGATTTCCAGTTAATTTTCTTTTTCCACATTTCTCTCTCAAATTTGTAAATGCTTCAGCAAATCTTAGAAATGACAGGGAGAAAGAGTTGTTATCACTATTTAGTAGACTTCACTGAGTTCTCTCCCCTTTACTTGATTACATGGTGCTCTAAACCTGAATTTCTCCTCACCCATGCATATATTTTCCTCTGGGAAGTCAGAAATTTTTTGCAGAAGAAGTCTGTGCTTTCTAAAAGAGCAGCCTTGTATTGATGAAAAGAAAAACTGTGTTAAATGCAGTGTGGTGTGCTGACCCTGACTGGATACCATGTGCTCACCAGAGCCACTCTGTCACTTCCCCTCCTTAGCTGGCAGGGGAGATAAAAAGGCTTGTGGATCAAGATAGGGATGGGGAGAGATCACTCACCAGTCACCATCAAGGGCAAAACTGACTTGATGAAATTGTTTGATTCCAAATAATACAATCAAATCAGAGTGGGATAATGAGAAATAAAACCAAATCTTAAAACCTTCCTCCCGACCCCTCCCTTCTTCCTGGGCTCAACTTCATTCCCAATTTTCTCTCAGTTCTTCCCTCAGAGTAGTGTAACAGAATAGAAAACAGGGGCTGCAGTCAGTTCATCCCACAGTGGCTCTGCTGCTCCTTTCTTCTCATGGGGAGGACTCCTCATACTCTTCCCCTGCTCTAGCATGTGGCCCTTCCCATGGGAGGCAGTCCTCTACGAACTTTTCCAACATGAGTTCTTCCCATGGGCTCCAATTTTCCTGAACTGCTCTGGTGTTGGTCCCTTCCATGCCTGGAGCACCTTCTTCCCTTCCTTCCCCTCCTTTCTCACTAACTTTGGTGTCTGCAGGGCTGTTTCTCTCACATATTCTCACTCCTCTCTTCCCTGGCAGCATTTGCTCTTGTAAAACAACTTTTTTACCCTTAAACTGGGCTGGGCTGACCCTTGGCCAGCAGTGGGTCCATCCTGGAGCCATCTGACATTGGCTCTGTTGGACGTGGGGGAAGCTTCTCACAGAAGCCACTACTGTAGCCCCCCCACCAAAACCTTGCCACCCAAATGCAACACATGCACATATTTATCTTTAGAGCTAAATACAATTGTTGGTTATTTTTAATGACCTGAACGAATTCTAGTAAAATAAGGCTTGAAACCAAGTTTTAATGGAAGAAATCTGAATGACTAAAATAGAATGCAATCTTTTTTTCTTTCCACTGAATCTGCTCCTCTTCTATAGCTTATATATCCAGAATGAAATAAAATTGTGCTGCACTTGAATGTCAGCTAATGAATTTTTAACGGGGAATTAAGCCTTTTAAAACTAAAGAATGTGAGTTGGTAGAGTACATTTAATCATGAACCAGATCAATCATCTTTAATTGTCAGTCTTGCTTGATTAAGGTTTTTAAGATGTGGTTGTTTAGGTGGTGTGTGATGGTCTTCTATGTAGGGTTTATGTCACTCTGCACTAACATAATGTTGACATCTTACTTATACATTTTACTTCCTATTCACAATTACAACTTCATGCTTTCTCCTAGCCTAGATGAGACTTTAGCATGGCAGGAACAAGATTGATTAAGATCCATCTTGGGTGAAGTGGAAATGTTTTTTACTTTGAAGTATCAGTAGGATATGAAAACATGCAGGGATTATTCCACACAAACCTTGTCTCAAATGCTTTTTTATGCTTTAAACTGCATTAGTAGCTACAAAAGCCACCCATGGGTCCCTTAGTCCTGTCTATGAGAGACATCCAGAATATTCAATGCATGCAGGGTTTTCTAATATTAAAATGGCTAGGCATGGGTCAAAGATATTTTGACTGAAATGTGAATGTACTTTATGTCAGGATTTTGGTTTCAGGTATGCAGATAAAATAAACAAGCATTTCAATTCCATGAAGAGTATCAGTTATCTGACTGCACTTTTTATGTGCTTCTTTCCATTGTTAGCTTCCTCTTTCCTCAACAAAATCCATCAAAAGAAGTGGCTCTGTGCATGATTTTCTCATTTTAGTACTGGCTCTTGAAACTGCAAACACCAAGGTTTTGCACAACGTCACTGATAATATGAAACACTTTTCAGATTTTTTTTGTCACAGAAATTCTACTAGGATTGAGTTGCACAGATACTCTTTAACAGTTAAATTTTAATCCCAGCCTTGCAGCTGATGGACCTGGGGAGATGGAGGTGCAGCAGCATCACTTCTTTAGGAAATTTGGTACTTATTTCAAAATTTGAAGATTTTTTTTCTAGATTGACACTTGGATCTCTTAATTATTTTATCTAAGACAGATCAGCGAACAACATATTTGCCTGAGGTGAAGAAACCATGGTTTAGTACATCTAAATTTTCATGTAAATAGAACAAGCTTAGCATCTGAGTCAGTCAATGACTGAGCACATTTCTTTTCCTGGCTATAATAAGGACATGCTGGTATGAATGATGGTTTTAAGACCTAAAGTTGCCTAGTTCAACTATTTAACAATAAAGAATTTTATTAGATTTTGATGTGAATTTTCTAACTAAATCCTCCAGGTGTTTCTGCCTTTGTCATTAATATTGCCATAAATGAATCTCTATTTGCTCTGATATTTTGGTAATTTAGTGACTAAACTGATTTAATCTATTTCCTCTAAGGCAATATATTTACTACAACATTTTATTTACCTTCTCCTCATTCTTCAGTAGAATCTTCATTCATTTAAATGAACAAGATTAGGAAATCAGCACATGGAAAACTGGAAGGCAGCTTTTTATGGTACCTTCTATCCACACAGGTCTGCATGGAGTATCTGCTTCTTGTGGTGATGAAGATTGCTCCAAGGATGCAGTTACAGCTGTTTGATCCCAGTAGAGACATAAAGACCCTACAGCAAGAAGATGAAGGATCTGGTGGTTCATCAAACATGGACAATATTTTAGAGGGTTCAAGAGAAAATAATCTTTTCAAGAGAATGAGTCCCTCCTTAAAAGGATATGAAGGAGCTTTGTGTCAGAAACCATATTGGACAGTAATTGTCCCAGTGTTAGTAAAAAAATTCATTCCCTTTCAGAAACATGTTGGGAGTTTCTTCTCCATTCCTCCCAAAAAAGGAGAGTTCATCTCTGTTATATTTTTCTAGCTGCTCTAATCCCAGCAGCAGTGGTTTTTGTTTACACAGGCTCATGTGTGCAGCTGTGTATTGATGGTGTTCTGCTGATCTGTATGCTGTAAGATGTGTTTATGACAACAGTGCTTTTTCTTAAACAAATATGTCATTATTTCTGAAATATTCAGCTGTTCTCTGGCTATATTTGGAGTTCATCTGTTTGCGAAGTTATTTGTGAACTGAATTAATTCTATTTTATGTTTGGAAGTGTTAATTTAAATCTTCCTTTAATAGAACGATTATTTTTAGGGTGAAAACTTTAATATATTCCCCTTATTGTCCTTTAATGTTTTTTTCCTGAAATTGTTATCAGCCAAAGGAACATATTGGTACAGCTACAAGGCAGCCTATTCACAATTCAAAAATAGATAAGTTCAAGTGAGCAAACCAGTGTGAGTTCATGAAATAGTGATGTTATTTTACTTACTGCATTAATGGTTGTTCTCTTGACTATAGTTCTATCTGTTGGTCTGAAAACAGATACAAATCTGTGCACCTGGTTTCAAACCTGCCCCTACACTGCTCATGGGTAGCACTCCATCTATCCAGCCACAACCAACTCACAGTGATATCACCAGTGAAAGCAGGAGCTGTCCCAGTGAAAGGTCTCTCTGAGTGCCCTGTTTGTCCCAGCACTCTCCCACCAAATGAGGCCATTTGGTCCCTGACAGATGACTCCTTCTGAAGGACCATCTCTATCCACCATCTCCATGTGGTTGCAATTGACAGAAGGGCAATAAAAATCATAATCATATTTTAGTGGATACAGTGAGCCAAAACTGGGCATTTTAGTTATTAGTTGAACACAATGCATGTGTACAAAATCCTTTTACATATCCTCATGGGTTATGCTGCATCTTAAAATGTTTGGAGTGTTGCCATGGACATTTGTCCTTCAGTGAAATGCTAACTGATTAAAAAGAGAAGTTTGAGAAACTTTTTTCTTTTAATTGCAAGGTTTAAAAAACTTCTTTTAAGTATTTTACTAATGCTTCAGAATTTTTCTGCATGCAAAAACAGTGAATAAATCTATTTATTAAATTCACCCTTCTGTTTCCACAAAGTTCAGTTATCAGTGAAGTCAACATGCAGGGGAAATCTGTGGAGCAAATGAAAACATGAGGAGGCATACCCACACAATTTCTCACTTACCTAATGCAGGAAATGAGAGTAATGAAGACATGATCAGTTCTAGCTTGGACACAGTAGTGCAGACACAGTTTTATGAGCAATCTAAGCTAATACTCAATATCTGCAATACTGCATATTCTGTTCAGCTAATGGGTACTGAGTAGATAAATCAAGCTAAAGCCAGATACAGAGTTAGGGCAATAATCTCTTGAACTACTTCAATAAGGTCTCATCTGCCACGATGACATTTCTGTCATTATGTATTATTCTTGCTCAAGCTAGAAGGAATAATTCTTCAGGATTTCTTCTTCCTATCCACACCACTAATGTTAATTTCTTGACAGTGTTGTCACTTGTACCAGTTGCATACTGGGATTAAAATTTAACTGTTAAGGGTACCAGTAGAAAAATAAAGTTTCCTACCAGGTCACTAGGTATTTTTGTAATAATTTATTCTGAGTAGAAGTTGATAGAGTCGCAACAGTCTCTAGGTGAATTTAATATACTATCTCCCTTGCTCTCCTAAAAGAAAGGTTTTTGGGTTAAGCAATTTAGAGTTCACTAGGCAGAAATGGAAAGGAAAGCAGAAATTGAGAGAAAAGCACTAGAAAAGTCCATGTTAGGAAAAGTACCCTTCTTCTATGTTTGTATTTCCTTTAGAAACGTCAGTGTTAATTTGAAACTCAAGTCCCTTCTGGAAGCTTTTATATCAAAGTTTTCTTGTTTCCAGGTTTCTTCATAGTATAATGTAAGGTTAAGTAAACTCCACTTTCCAACATCAGTTGATCTTGTGTCTTATTCGTGTCTGAAGCATATACTGGAAGGGAGCTTTTATGTTATACTCAAGGAGTATACATCCTTAGAGATGATGAGGACCCAAAGGTTATGTCATAACTACATGAAACCATTCTAGAAAAAAGTCACATCTTCAGCAGTGCTATTGAAGACACAAAAAAGTGAGTCAGGGAAAAAATACTCCTTCCCATTTTCAGTTTTCAGATATGTTTTTAGAATTTACAGCAGCAGATATATTGAAAAATGAACAGCTATGTAATGATTTATACAAGGGACAATGCTTTGTTAACTTGCACAAGCATATAAATGTTTTTCACTGAACCATGGATTTCTTCAGGTGTTTTTATATTATCACTTCTGAGCCCCGAATCTTTACTTTGTGAAAACCAGACAATACTTTTAATGATCATTACTAGTTTTGATCACTAATTTATTGTGAATTTAGTGTACTCATACACCCACCATTGGCCTCTATTCTCTATTTTGAAGAGCTGGACCTCTTAATGTTACTAAAAGTAAGGAATTATACTGAAGCCTACGAAGGATTTGAAGCTTTCAGCCCTCTCCTAACTTCTGTGTCTCTCTATCCACCCCTGGGCCTGAACTTGACCTTATAAATGAGGCAAATAGCACTTACAGTGTGCCTCTGCAACCTCCCTGCAGGCAACCTGGAACCGGGGTACTGGGGTCTGTGGCTGAACCCAGAGGCCACTGCAGAGAACTTGGGATAATCCAGCCACACTCCAGGGCTGCCCTGGATGAGCACTATCAGTGTATCCTCAAAGTGCAGAGGGGTCTGTCTCAGTGTAAGTCCTGCTGCTAGGCTTGTGTCCAGGCTGGATCTGAGCCTGGCTTTGCCCTGGACCTGCC
Source organism: Peucedramus taeniatus (assembly GCA_013400575.1). NCBI lineage: Eukaryota > Metazoa > Chordata > Aves > Passeriformes > Fringillidae > Peucedramus > Peucedramus taeniatus. Next base: position 20,046 of record WBNO01021846.1, read on the forward strand.
TACAACCCCAGTGCTAGTCAGTGCAGGGCTGTGCACGTGCCTGCTGGGAATACCTGTTCATCCCTGCTGCTGTTGGACAGGGAGGCCTGGGGCTGTGTCTGCCATGCCCATCTACTGCTCCTGCCATAGCTCCTATGGGACTCACCAGAATTCCTCCATGCTCCCTGGGCCACTGTGATGTCACTTTGTCTGCACAGGGTGCTCTGGAGATCTGATCTTCCCCTTATCCTTGCCACGTAGAAATAAGTTCATCCTCTTCATCCAATCCAAGGCAAACCAGTGAATGGGGGAAGAAAGGCAAGTGCAAAACCTAATTTACTTAAGTCTTTATGCAGAGGTGTAGAAATGAATTTCCATTATTCAGCTAATTTCTGTATGGGAAGACCTCTTACACACCTTGTAAGAAATCCCAGCACATGTGCCATGTTCCAGAGCTATGCTGGGATACAGAGAGAACCTCTCACTGTTCTGCCTTCTGTCCTGTTGGCTGCAAAATAATGAGGTAGCAGGAGCAGAAGAGGATTTAGCTGGGGACCTGAAGAGACCTGGTCTCCAGCTGTGTCAATCCTGATGACTGGCAGCTTAAACAGGAGTTCAGTTGTGCAGGTGACAGCAAAGTGTGATAGTAGGAAGAGAGGCAGCTGGAAGGTAAGGATGTAGGAGCAGGATTGGCAGCTCCTTTAGGGGCTGTTCAGACCCATCTGTACCTGAGATTCCCACTGCAGCCATCTGGGGAACTGGCTGAGGGACCAGGGCGTCCTCATGAGTGCAAATCAGGAGAATAGGTATCTCCTTCTGGTTTTGGGTACCCACAGGATAAACACTGAGACCATTTTCTTGATACCCACAGGCCATGTCTTCTCCTGCAGTTAGGAAAGGTATGCAGGCTGTGTGTTTCTGCCAGATAGTGTCAACAGAAGGCTCAGAGAGACAGCTGAGGGCTGCCTTACTGCAGCTGAATGTTTGCTTCAGAGTCTTAAATAAAAGTTGCAGCGGATCCCCTGACCCATATCCACCCCAGAAAACCAAGCAGAAGTCTCTAGAAGCCTGATGTCTCCTAGAAGAAGCAGTCCTGATGATGCTCCCACCTGCAAGCAGTGAGGATAGAAGCTGTTTTAGTCTCTAAATCATATTCTAAAGGAGATCACATGCAGCCATGATGCTTCTTTTTTCAGTTCCCTGCTGTGAAATTGCATTAAAAAGAAACTAAAAATACAGTTTCTATTACTACTTTTTATGCAAACAGGTGTTGTACTTACTACAGGGATGTTATTTACCTGTCAGGCTAAAGACAAGGTTGGCAATGGGAAATCCTGAGGACATTACTTCTACTTTTATGTGCTCCAAACTTCAGTGTGACAATTAGCACATTTAGGATTTACAAGCTGAAAATTTAAATTGTGTTTTTTTAAAAGAAACTCCTAAAAAAAAAGACATCTAATTTCTACATAATAAAATGAAAGTACTGGCAATCTCACTGGTTATTTGTATTTAGAACTAGAATAGAAAGCATACTAAAAAGGAATACTGGGAGAAACTGTCCTGTCCTTTCATATTTTCTTCAGATATTGGCAGTCTAAAAAAAGCCTTTTTTTTCCCCAGTTAGATAATTAGAGCAATTCAGACATTTGCATTCAGGAAAGCAGTCACTTTCAAATGTGTTCTACAAAGCCATTTTCTGAAAAGAGCCATTTCCAAATCATGCTGTTCTTCTAAGTGCGCTAAAGCATAAAGTGTAATTAGACTTATTGCCTTAGAATTTAGTGGGAAACGTTTTAAAAAAATTTAGCCCTCCTTAAAACATGACTCATTGGCTGGCTGGGGGCTTGAAGAGCCACAGCACAGTCCTCTATGGCTTTATTAGCAGGGATGCTGGTACAAGAGGTTGCCCTTACCAAAAAAAAAACAAACAACCAAACCCAAAAACATGTTTTGCTGGTGGTATTCCCATCTGTCTGCAGAGAGATTCTGAGAATCTCTTCCTGTCTCTGCTTCTGGGATCCTTTTCCCATTACAAAAAGGACCACCAAAAGAAAAGTCTGGTTCTCTCCACGTTCTTTGTCAAAGGAGGGAGTGCTGGGAGACTCAAAGAAGGCCTTTCTGTTTTTTCTGTTTGGGGAGGATCAGGCAATGTCCTTTCAGCCCAGCACTGAAGGGAGATACCTAAGGATCTGCTCAGTGGCTCATGGAGCAGATGCCATTTGCTTAAAATGTAAAAGAGCAAAGGAATGGACCATCCTCGGTGAAAGCCACATCTTTAGATAATTTGGTAGCCTTTGAACATATGTGAACTTCTGATTTCTCATTTCCAAAGGATTATTATTTTAATGTAATTAGGCAACCTCGAGAACCAAAAAAAGCCTTCTTGGTATGTAGGTAGTGAGTGTAACAACTCCTTCATCTGCAAAAGTACTAAAACTTCTAAACCAAAATTGTATAAAAGGGACTTTTCTTCTTTTTTTCCCCCTCTTATTATTTTCAGATAGGGGGAAAATGTGTTTTTGCACATTTGTCTTGGAAAAATATGTATTAAATGAGCTAAAACCCAAAAAGGTTACAGCCAATTGCAGCAAACACCTAAATGAGGGAATTCAAGTCCAAACAGTTTAAGACTCACAAAATTGTAATTAGCAGAGACCAAGTCTTACAACAAAAAAAGTGTTATGCAATCTTAACTGTATGCTAAATATCCAATTTGTGGCTTATTTTATGAGCATAAAAATTTTAAAACACAGTCCCACTTCCAATAAAGTGTTAGTGGATGCATTCAATGTGCAATGTGGTAGTCATGACTTCAACAGAAACTCCAATTTTCACTTGTGCCATTCAGTGTAGTCTCTAGAGAATGCCTCACACTCAACTCTTATCAGAGTCAAAGCAGTCTCTGCCAGTCAGTGTAAACTCACATGCAACATCGTTGAGTTATGTATCAGAGGATGAGCTGTTTAATACCAGCCTCCTCTCACCTGCCTCCTAAACTCATGATAATGTGACAATTTAAAATACTGAAGAAGGCAAAAGCATGTTCCATATGTTTCAGTCAGGAATGCCCAGGCACAGACTCCACTTTTGTTTGAGGCATTTTCTAACCTTGGTGCAACTTTCAGTTCAGGTTAAAGTCACTGGAGTGCTGCAATATATTGACCAAGAAGGAGAACCCCAGAAGCATCATACAGAGAATAAAACAAAATGGTGACCTAGAAAGGAATTACAAGCAAAATTTATAACAATCCCTTAACAGTTTGGAGGTTTAGGCAAGGTGTGCATGTACCTTTCCAAGAACTGTGGCTGTTTTATTTATAGGAGAAATAATGTGTGCTCAGACAATGCATAAAGATGGCTTACACTTAACTAATGGAGAATATTTTGTAATGACATCTTCATTTTTTCAGAGGAGGGATGTTGTTTAACATTTTCATGAGGTGGAACACTCACTAACCAACTGACTGGCTAAATTTTTCATCAATGATAGACAATCCTCATGTTGGTCTTTTGCTCTGGCAAAATGCTTCTTGCACCATTAAAGTTAAGTTCTGCTGAATGCTTATTTATTTAAAACAATCTGTGAGCATTTTCTGTAGCTGACTGAGCGTGGTTTTAATAGTGTTTCACCAGACAGTATAAATGGAGGCTGCAGGATATATAGAAGGGAAGCATGCTGTGGAAAGATAATGGAGTCTAGATGTGCATTTAGTATCTCCGTTCTGTTCAGCTGTTAGCTTTATTATCTGTACTATCAGAGCCTGTATTTGGTGTTATTTCTCATCCAAAACATTATCCATTTTTTAAAGTGTTCTGCTGTTCAGTGAATATTTTGGATTGCTCTGCAGCACAAGACAAGTTACCAGCTGCTGCTGGCAACTGATTGTATTCTTATTTATTATGGTCATAATGCATGCAATATGCACTAATCACAGTATTACTTTAGCTTTTGAATCAGTCTAATAAGCTTAATGCCATTGAGGGTTTTGCCACTTGTCAGATCAAATTCTACAGGTTATTGTACTAAAAGGATCAGAGTTTCTAAAGCAGAGAAAATTTTATCGGTGAAATCCTGATTTTATTGCAGTCAGCTGGAGTTTTCCCCAAAGCTTAGATGACAGACAGCTTTCTAGCAGCTTTCTCATTTTTGAGGAAGAAAAAAGAAAGAAAGGTGTGCCAGCCATTTATTTGCATCCCTCTCCTTAACCCTGATGTAACATTTAGCATAAGATAGAGTAGATGGCTGCATGATAGCATTAGATAAAGATGATCAGTGGCCCATAACACATGACTTAAGGAAGCACATGACATTGTTGAGACAAAGACAAGACTGATGAAGGATCTAATTACTCCTTATATCATGGTGGGCAGTTACAAAGTGAATAGAACACTTCTTGTTAGTGGCAAGTAATAAAACAAGGGAGCTCTCTAGAGATATGTGAGGGCTTTGCACTTTGCTTAACAGCTGGCCCTTTCTAGCCCCAGGAGCATTCCAGGCTGATCCTTTGTACAATCAGGATTGATGACTCAGCTTGTTTATACCATGGCAGCAAGGTTTTCCAAAGACAGGTGAGTGCCAGCACTGACCATTTCTATTCCAGCCAGCTCACTGGAAGAGTCTGAGACCCTTTCTCCAATATATGTTCTGTGCAGTGACCCCTCCTGAGGAGACCACCAGACCGGGGTGACAGCGTGTGCCACTCTGCACTTCTGGTGTGCCTTCCCTCACCAGCCTGTGAAGGACCTTCTTGGGGTAGGATGACTTTGTGTGGCACAGCTGGACTTATTGCTTCAGTGCCCTTGTGTTGATCCCAGAGAGCCTTCTGCTCAGCATTGTGAAGGTGAAGCATGCTCCCAACCTGCCTGTGGCTGTGTAGCCTCCCCAGCACACATCCTGCACGATCCAAGTCCTGCTCCTCCCTGTGATTCAGAGATTTCCCTCTTTGCTGGCACTGTCTGCAGGCATGATGAGCCTCCAGTGTGAGCAGTACCTACTATCCATGCTAAAGAGTCTTTGGAAAAATGAGTTGTCTGTGGGATGGAAATATCCTGGGGGCATGAGATTATGTGAATGTCACATTATCTTTGGGATATGTACTGGAGAACAGATCTGCTTTAGCATTAAATATTCAAAGGTGAGAATCAAGGTCAGCATCCAATGGCTCGAGACACTCCAGAAGGCACCACAAAGGCCAAGCAGCCCCAGCATTTCAGCAGAGCATGCCCACCACGCTTGTGAGCATCCTTTGAGGCCAAACATGCTGCTGCTACTGCTCAAACATGCTGCTGCTGCTCAAACATGCTGCTGCTGCTGCTGCTTGGGGAATTTATATATATGTATTGTGTGGCATGACAAAAGTGTGAGGTAGCAAAAAGTTATTGCAATTGTTTGTCTTCCCCTTTGAGCACTTTAGCCCATTGTTTATGTGCACTATTAACATGCTTGAAGTCGCTGATCTCTGATTCATTGTAAACCTGTACCTCACCAAGTTATCCACATTTCTGCTGGTGGCCTGGCACAAATGCCTTAGGGCTGAAACTGTTATGCAACTAAAATGCTGCTTGGTGGCCTTGACATGCCTGAGGGAGAATTCCCAAAGGCTGTTTCTCCTACATAATCTGTCAGTGCATCTTATTGCTGTGACATGTAAGAGATGACACTACACAGAGTGAAGCTGGCATGTTACAGTACTGTATTGCTGGATGTCAGGAACTCCTGCGTGAATGGAGTCAGATCTCTTCTGCATCAGGAAGTGGGGAATGCTCAGAACTAAAAAAAGGATAAAATAGACCCACTAGAGCCAGGGACTTTGTAATTAACCTCACTGTTCAAATATCCAAGTGAAATTCGTACCCTGAACCCCTTGAACATTCCAGTTGTATTGTTCCATTTTCATGCTGCTCTATGTGCTTCAGTCCTTCTAAGATAAAATAGCTTGCAATGCATGCTTTATTATGGTACATGTTTTCTTTTCACACTTCATTATATATTTCTGTTTCCATATTCCATTATGCATCTCAGCTACTGTACCTCCTTCAGCAATTCCCATGCCATGCTGCATTAGCATTTCGGTTCTTGTTTTTGCTTGTCATTATGAATGATCGTTATCACAAATCATTTTATTTCTGATTTCACATCTCATTACTCATTTCCCAGACCCTCACTGTGGATTTCAGTGCTCATATTACAATGTATACAGGAGGGTTTGCTTTCCATCAAACACTGATTTTTCACGACCTTTTACAGATTTTTCTTTCTGTATTTCTTCATGGATTTAATCTTTCTTAATTCGTTATGCATTTTTCCTACTGCATCACAGAATTCACTACTTAATTTTGAAACTTATTTAGTTTTTCCTCTTTGATCTTAGAGGTGCATTTCTGGTCTTGCCTATCGTTACTCTCTCTGATTTTGTATTTCTTGACTTACTAAAATTTTAAAACTTATTATGTATTCCTGATGCCAAATCCTGTTATGAGTTTTTCTTTTCACATCTCATTACCCACTTTTTTTTGATTCTGGATCTCCATATGAATGTTTTTTTGCATCTCGTTTCCAGTTTTGATTTTTGATGTGCATGTTCATTTTTATTTCTCTGCTTGGTTTTGTTTCAATGTCTCATTATGTGCTTTTAGATCTAATTAGGAATTTCATGTATCATTGCTTATTAGCCAATTTCCTTTTTGCTGCCCATTACAGACTATGTATTGTATTCTGAGTGTGAGCTTTCAGATTTCCCTGTGCATTTTTCTCTCCTCACATTTTTAGTTAACTTTTTACATCTTTTGAGAAATTATATATATTCCTACTAGCATTCTACTACGATTTTTCAAGACTGTAATTTTTGTTGCTCCTGTGTAAACTGTCTTTCTTTTGCACCTCAATAAATACATTCTTTTAATATCTCATTAGCATTTAAATGATATCTTGTTGCAAATTTTAATTTTGTATCTCATACCAGATTTTCCTTGAAAGAATGCATAATGAACTTCCATCTTTGTATTTTTTGAAACTCCAAGATGCGGGTGGTGACTCTTAGCATACATTTTCATATCTGCAAATCCTGCCATGTTTTCTTTTCACATTGTTCACTTTTTCTGTGTTTTCTTTTTCAGAGCTATTTCTGCACTTTCCCCAATGCCTGCAATTTCACAGCTTGATTTATTTCTAGTGATGTTTCATATTTTATAGGTCATGACACATTTCTGATTTTGAATATGTCAAGCTTTCCCTCTTTATTTATTTATTAATTTCTATTTTTGCATTTTTTAATGAATTTCCCCTTTCAGATTAAATTTTCCTTTTATGCTTTTCACCAAATGTAATTTTTGTTACAAGTTTTCCTGAATGAATCACCTGGTTTGATTTGTTTAACTTACATTCTTTGGTGTGTAACATTACCCATTTTAGATTTGTGTGTCTCCTCTTTTAATGTTTGTAATTATGCTGTATTCATTCTGCAGCTTCATTATTCACATCTTGTTCCCCATTTGTCTTTAAAACGCCGCTACACATTTCCATTTTACAAGTCCCTATGCATTGCTTATGTTGAGTTTTTCTACTTATGAATACTTGTTTGTGTTTTTGAGATATTTCATGTGCACCAGATGTGATTTTTGCCCATCTCATAATCCATTCCTCTACTGTCTCATTATGTTTTTTCAGGTTCTCCTTTTTTATCTATGTTGTTGCTGCACATTGGGGTTTTTTTGCAATATGTTAGGTCTCAAATTATATTTTTCCATTCACCTCTCATTGAAGCATTTCACTTTTTTGACTCAGTATGCATTTTCACCTCTAACACAGCCTCTTTAAAGAGATGTTGAGCTCTGTAGCTCAACATTTATTTTAACTTTCTTATCACATAGACTCATATTTCCCTGCAAATATTCTTGCACCTGTTATTTCCCACTGGCCATTATGTTGCATCATTTAATTTTTATTTTCAAAGAACAAGTGCTTTCTTTGTATCACATTACAGCTTTTAATTTCTACCTCTTTTCTAATCCTTTATTCGTCACCTCATTTTGACTATTCTTTTCCCCAGGATGTTTTATTTCCCTTTTTATATAACATTATGTATCTTTTTATTTGAATTTCCTTTTGTTTACAAATTTTTATTACATAACAGTGTGCAATATTTTCTGGTTTTTTCCTCCGCTTACATGCTTGCATTTTGTTGTGATTTTTCCATTTCATCATGACTTTTCTTCTTCATCTTTGACTTTTACAGGTTTTACATATGCACTTTTACATATGCATTTGTTTTTATATATCAGCTTTCATTCCACATCTTGTTGAGTTTGGTTCTTATTGAATGTGCTCCTTGCTGCAGCACAGTAGGTTTTGTTGGTATAACTCATATACTCCTCCTTTTTCACTTGAACTTGCCTGCATCTCATCATGTCTCTCTTTCTGTCCCTTATTATGTGAATATTTTCACACCCAATCACAAATCTGGCTTTCACATCTCTTACTTAGTTTTCATGCCCTCTCTCTCACAATGATTTTGAGTAGCTGATCATTCAGAGGTAGTTATTTTGCCTTTGTATATACCTACTTAATGCTGAAAACAAAGTTTACTTCCTCACATGTTTTTGTTGGTCCTTCTCTTTTTCTAGTTGCTACTTGTGTACGCAAAACCAAGTAAATTGATACTTCTTTCTTTTCTTTCTACTAAGTGCCTTTGGTTCACACAAAAAGCCAAAAGGAAATACAACAGAAAACAGATGTCAGCACAGAACATACATTGCAGACTCTATGGGAACACAGAAAAGTTGAGGATGAACATCTGCTTAAAAGTGTACTTAGGAAACTTTGGTCAGGTTTTTTCATTAAAATCATACACATTTTGAAATGCTGATTGCATTAGCAAGCACTTGCTGCTTTCAGAATCAGATTTACTTTATGAAAAGCAGATCAGGCAGCCTCTCTGCCCTCCAGCTTATCTTGGGGGATAGGAAAAAAAAGGTGAAGGAAATCTGGTTTTCCAGCTTGCTCCATGGATTCAATAACACAGATGAGGAGATCGGTGGTGGAGGTTATGCACTGCTGGCCCTGATTAACTGAGCTCCATCTGAAGAACCCCAGAAGTGCTGTTTGGAAGACACCTCTGGAGGGCTCCAGTTCCACATCCCATCGGAGGGGTGGGTGCTGTCCAGACTTCTGGCCCTTACCAGCCCCTCCTGGGGCCTCCCCTCCCCTGCCCATGGCCCTGGAATCCCACTTCAAGCTGAGCTTGCTCCTCGACCTCCTCCTCTTGAGCAGAACAACAGGAGGTTGTGCCAGTCGGGGATTTGCCAAGCCCCAGCTTGAGAGCCTCCAACTGTGCATCCTGCACCTCTCTCTGGGCAGCCTGCTCTGCTCTCCTGCTCTCCTGGGGAAGCCCCAAGGTGCAGGATGCAGCTCTTGCTGTGGATGATATGGGATTTTTTTTTTCTTGCCTGTGTAGCTCCCTCTTCAAGCAGTGTAGGCAGTGATTGTGAGGTCCTCCCAGTGTCTTTGCCCACTCTTGCATAGCTGGAGAGGGGAGCAGGACAGGGCCATTGGTGCTGGCTGTGTGTGCGTGTCTGCGCTGACACGCTACGGTGGGGCTGTGCAGAGAGTGTGTGTGTGTGTGTGTGTGTGTGTGTGTGTGTGTGCTGTTCATGTGTGTAGGTGTGTGTGTCTGCACTTGGCCAAAACCTGCTCAGCCTTCATAACAGTTGATCCTGCAGGCATGAAGTGACAACAGAATTCTCTCAACAGAACTCCTGGACTACTGAGTTTGGCAAATCCTAATAGCCATACCTCTAGGTCAGTGTGTTCTACAGATTTGCTCAAGAAGGACTCTGCCACCATCCAGGCCACAGATGGAAATGTAGGACCACAGGGGAACAGGTATGAATCTCTGCTTCATTCATTCTCCTCTTCCAGATGGAGCTACTGGGCAATTTAGTCCAGACAATTTAACACTTACCCATTACATTCAGCTTTCAAATGAGAACGCTCTCGGAGGAAGTACCTCAAGCCAAGGTACATCTCATCCACCTCTGTTCTAAAGTTTTGTTTCCTTTTCCACTTCCTTTTTCTTCTATCTCCAAGAGGCATCTCAGGAAAGAAAGCCTCACTCTCTGATTTGAGACCTACCTCTCTGATCCCTACGGCGGAAGTTCCAGACATGTTCATATTAAATGTTTATGACATTAATTATTATTTCCATGCCTGACAGGAAGTGCTACAAGCTGAAGGTATTGAGAGACATTTATGGTCTCCTGTAACAGCAGTGTGGGGTTAGAAATTTGGAAAAGAGTTGTTACTCTGTTTTGGCAGTTAGGAACTTGGCAGCATCATTGCAGAAACTTGTTAAAGGGAAATTAATTACCTTGAATCCACAATAATTTGATCCCATCCCAGCGGAACTGTTTGATCAAGGACTGTGACTTTTTAGAACTTTCTGTGTTATCAGTGCTACTAGTTGTCTAAATATTCTTTTAAAGTTCATTAACTGAAAAATTATATTTACAGAAGAGAAAACAAAAGATTCCAAATAAACTTGCCTGTTGATGATAAATGGTATTTGAAGCTGAAAAGGGAAAGAAGTAGGAAACAACCAAACTGTTACTTTAATTTATCAGCAAAATGAAGATTTTATCTTGGTTTCAGTTGTGAGAGAGCTATCTCAGCACAGGACTGATATTCTTGCTTTATTCCACAGGAATGTAGACTAAATAAGTTCACTTGTGTGTGCAAAAATTATAAACCAACGTACATACAATACAACAAAGACTTCTGGCTCAGGATAAAAGTGGGTCCAAGATCTATCCAGCATTCATCTTTTTTTTTTTTTTTTGCATAATTTCTGAAATTCTTCTTAGAGAGGATAAGTCTTTGAACGTTCCTTTGTATCTGCCCTTAATTTCTGCATTTCTGAGTGCTTAAGACCAACATGCTACTTCTTTACATACCACTGTTAAAATGAAAACCTAGACTCTCCAATTATAGCAATTTAAAGGGATGTGAATAAATGAGATTATGAGGGAAATTTTTGTTCTCGAATACTTCCTATATCGATATTATCTTCCCTAATGACAGTTCATTTAGTTTCAGACCGTGCTAGGAAATGTGTGTTTGTCTGGACAGCAGTTTCCTGTGAATCTGGAAGGCACTTGGTTGCTGCTGTGCATAATTTATTTCCTGGCTGGCACTTGTAGCACTGATGTGTAACCTGAATATGGCTACATTCACATTTGCTCTGAGTGAAGGTAAGCAAGAAAAATTACAATAACTTTGTTCAACCTCTGACACCTTTCAAAAGGGCACAGAAGATCAACATCCTTTTCGTCATGTTTCTTTTGCAGCTTCTTGTAGGCCATTAAAAAAAATGAGTTGTATGAAGAACATGTGGAACTTGCAGTCCCATTGTGTCTTCCACTATATCCAATATGAGCGTAATTTTCCATTTTCATTCACAGTCTGTTAGAAAAAGGATGCCTCCACTTGCTATCTGACAGATAGTCATGAGAAAGGCAACCAAGAGATCCTTTGATTGAAGATTCAAATTCTGGATACTGCACAGTCTGGGTTCTGGCGTTGAGTTTAATATTCATTGATGGCCAAATGTTTAAGCCAGCTGGTGACTTTTACGTATGCACACAAAACAAAAGGGAGTATTTCAGATGCTCAAGGTCAGCCTAAGCTGGCGTAGCCTGGGATCAGTGCCTGGGATCAGTGTACTGAGCTGGGCTATTACCCAGGGTAAATATATTTGGGAAACATTAGGTCAGTATCCAAGGCTGGAGATCTGACATCCCCTGTGGATGTAAAAGACCAACATCAAACAAGCAAATCCAAAACAAAGTATTGCATTTTGTTATAAACAGGATGGTATAAAGTTATCGTTAGAATGAGGCCCGCAGGAAGCAATAACTTACTTAACTATGTAGCAAGGCATCATGAGGAGAAAAGCAGACAAGTTCTGAGTGGACAATCCCTTCCCCAGGACACTGTTAGGAATTAAGATTAATTCCCCTGAGGTGAGTTATTTATCAGTCAGTTATCACTTATCAGTGAATTGCTTGACTTTACAAGGAAAGGCGTCTGGAGTCTTCGTAGCAGACAGGATATTAGTGTAAGTGGGGAAAGAACAAGGGAGAGGAAGTTTTGTATTCTGTGGAGCACAAAATACTTGGAGGGTGAGGAAGTAGGCTATAATGTGCCACAAAGAGAGTCTTTATTGAGTCCATGGCTCCAAGCTGTCTGTCACCCCTTGGAAGGAAGAATTTCCAGCAAATATGCCAGCTTGGTGCTCTAAGATGACTGAAAAGGAATGGAGCCCTATAAAGGGGGCAGGCTCAGTCCTCCAGCTGCTCTTGGGCAGGAGAAGCAGGATACTAGAATCAGCAGCAAGAAGATTTATTTCAGATGTCTTTTGACCCAACATGGTCGTCTTTGTATTGATGATTCTGTCACGTTGCAGTGTTAGTGGTGTTCTGCTGACAATCTTTTGTTTGGTTGCAACAGATTTCTTGCAGATTTCTTGCAGATTTCTAGGTCCTTTTGCTGTATTTTGTAGAGTGGAAATGTGCTGAATATAACAAGTTTGGGAGGCTTCTCAGAGGCTTGTAGTAGGGTTTCCTAAATGTTCCAGGGAAGGGCTTTTGTGTTCAAAATCTGTGTCATATTTCCAGCTGTGTCACTTGGACCAGTGGTCAGTAATCATGGGACTGAGGGGCCAGTGCTGAGTAAAAGCCTTTGGTCCAACACAGATCAGGTGCATCACATCACAGGTGTGCATCCATCATGCAGCAATGAAGTGCCCAGCCCATGCCCATGATGTGCCTGGCACCTGCCAATCAGATGCCCATCAAGTGCCTGGGTGTCTGTTGATCCTAAACTAAAGTTGTCCTTTTGGAAGAGATGGCCTTTCTACTGTGTGACTCCTACTGGCATTTGTGGGGTGACACAATGGAGGGAGTGGGGCAGGGATGTAAATGAGACTCTGGGGTTGAATTGATTATTCAGGGAAAACAGGCTGAGAGAGCTTTAAGTAAGAGGTTAATGGGTATTTTAGAAACCTCTTGTGGTTTCTAAATGTTGAACTAAAGTACCTATATGTTCTTTTACCTCCACTTATCTCCATTTGAAAAAGGTTTTCAGAGTTCTTTACTTCATCCAGTCAGTCAATTGCTCTTGTCTCTACAGATAATGTTCTTTTAAGTATGTTAAAGAACTTTCCTGAGTGCTTCAAGGTACAGAATAAAACCAGAGTAATTTAATTTGAATGAAGCCATTGGATACCACCTAGACTGACCTCCCGCTCCAAGCAGGGCTAACTTTGAAGCTAGATGTGGGATACTCCTTAAAATACCTTCTGCAATTTGTTAAGACATTAAGAGCAGTTCACTTTCATTTCTTGCTTCTGGGCACTCTGTGCTGTTTGAATGCCAAGTGGTATTCTAGTAATAAATTCTGTGTCCATATGCAAAAAACCCCAAAAAACAACTGCTTTGCCTGCTCGTTGTTAGCTTGTGACAGCAGTTTGACTGGCTTATTTTGCATCCAGAGGCCCACCTTTCAGCTGCTGCTGAAATTCCTAGTTAATCCAAATGTGGATTGGGAGCTAGCCATTTGGGATAGAGGGACATGCAGCCACTGTGTTTTGCCATTGCTGAACTCTCTGGCTGGGGACAATGCTTAGGAGGCTGGAGCATGTCCTGTGGAGAGCCTGAGGGAGCTGGGTTTATAAGTCTTGAGAAAAGAAGTTTGGAGGGTGAGGGGGGAAACCTCACTGCAATCTTTATCTTAGGGAATGGCAGGGAAGATGGAACCAGATTCCTGTGAAATATCCATCCTTAAAGATTTCTGAGATGTGAAACAACATAAAGGTTAGTCCTGTGTCAAAATTCTGTTTACATTAAAAAATTATTTGGACTGTTCTGTCTGTGACTGTTGCCTTCATGGAACCAATAGAAACAAACCGGTTTTTCTTAGAAAAATGTATGATCTTTTGCCTATTGCTACCTTTCCCTAAAAATAAAATATTTAAATAACAAAATGTTCTTGTTTGTGGGCTATAGAAGCTGTCTCTTTTACCTTGTGTTCTTATCCCAGCCAAGTTTCTGCAAGGAGAAATAAATTATTAATAGTCCACTTTTCAAATTATGTGATAAGAACAAAGTTCCCTGCCATAGAAATACACATTCTGTGCTGGCTGAAGTATGAGCTGCCTGTTGACTAGATTTGCAGCTCTTGTGAATCATGACAAATGACATAGAATAAGTGCCCATAAAAATTTAAGAAAATCAGAACCCAGCCTATTAATTTTCACTAATTAGATTCTGTTGGATTGAGACACAAACACCAGGATTGATTAGTATTAAAGCTTGGATCAGAGCCTTTCCTGTATCTGAAGAACACTCTAGTTTCATACAGCACATTTTCAGATAATGTGCAAAATCTTCAAAGCCACAAAAGTAAATTAAACCCCTCCCTGGGGGCATACTTTTTGTTATCTTCAGAAGTCTAATCTGGAATTTCTTGACTCCTGTAAGGTTTGATGTGGCTGATGCATCTCTCAAGGAGGAATATTTTGCCCTCTGGTTCAATAAAGGGTACTGTGATACAAAGAGGTCTTGAGCATAAATAATTTTTGAGACCCAATGTTGTTTTCGTTCTCAGATCTTTCCCAAGACCCGAGAAGACTGGGCTTTCCTCATACTTGAAAATTGAAGCAAAAATCCAGGACCACATTTGAAGCAAGACAAGGAGTTATCCGTGAATCTAGCCCAATGCTACTTCTTGACAGATCCAGCCCAGCAGTTCCGAGGCAGGTGGCAAGACAAGTCTGAGGTCAAACCAGACAGCCCAGAGCTCAGGCACAGCGATTGGGCTCATGGCCAGGCACACAGGTGTGCTCTGAAATGGCTACAGACAGGTGAACCTGCAGCACAGAGCAGACTGACAGGGACTAAGAGCACAGGATGGGCCTTAAAAGGGCCTGGACTCATGAGCAGAATGTGTGGATGGAGCTCACTGCTGAGGTTGACCAAGGCCTCTTAGTGCCCCTCAGTGGTCTGTCACAACTTGGAACTTTCAAGGACTGTCAATAACGTTTCACAAACAGAAGGAAATGAGATTTTGGGCCATAAGCTTTCTCCGAGTTCACCATGAGCCTTAGAACTTCTTTAGATGTATCACACTGTCATCCTCCATCTTTCAGTGTGCAGCCTAGCTGGAGATAATTTAAGCAATTGCCTTCATTATCTGCTTTTTCTCCTTATTTTTCAATGGTACCTTGTTTACTATGTACCATTCTCTCTGATAAAAACCCAAATATTTTTAATTCATATATTATTGTCCTAAATGTGACAGGATATTATGAACATGTATAATACATTGCTATTGTATCTTCACAGTACCCCTGAAGGGAAGGAAATTCTCATAGAGTCAGAGACATTATACAATTTATTTCATTTAAAGCTGCAAGTACTTGGTGCAGTCACAAATGAGAAAAATAAATTTAAATCAGGCAATAGAGCCTCAGTTAAGGAATCAGAGAATTACTTTCAGGTAACTTCATTTACTAATTTAATAAGTATCCTTACATCAACACTGAGAGGCAAGACTAAGCCTACTAATCAGCATTTAATCTCCTTAATCAGGAGACCAATGTGGTCTCACGTGGCCCCATGCCTTGATGACACCATGCCTTCAAATCCTGGCAGTTCTACTGTCTCTCTTATACTGTTCTGTTTCATCCGCCAGGGAAATACATCTAGTGTGCTGAATTGGATATTGAAGAGAAGAAGAAGAGGATTTTTGCACTGAATATAAGTGTTCATGCTTCTGAACTCTGTGTGTGAATCTTCTACTTCCTCTGTGTGACATTTGGAAGCCTTTCATCTGTTTTTGAAGAGCACAGATCCCATCAGAGAAGGGACAGTCACAGAGCCCATCATAAGCAGATCTCTTGCACACCTGTGTGTTATTAAAGATAATGGAAAGACAAACACCAACAGCTGCTGTTATCTTCTACTTAAATCAGCCCTGATTTCACAGATGTTTGTTGACAGCAGAGGAATGATAAAACTTCAGAGCTGTAGGCACCATTAGACTTTTCAGAGTGGGAAGACACACTATTTGCCACTGGCTGTCATCTCATCACAGTCTTTTTTTTCCAGTCCAGTTTTTCTTCTTGTATACCTTTTTCTGTCTTAGCTCCCCAAGGGATGAAAACAAGAAATATCATTGCATTTTGAGGCTTAGGGAATACATTATGTTCAAGAGACAATAATCTTCATCAAGCCCTGACAGCCACACTGGGTCTTTGGCTTAGTATATCCATATGTTTGCATGAAGGACTGCTGCATAGACCCAAGGATATAGCAGTGGAGGGCAGATGTACTGAGGCATGCTCTGGTGGGCAGAAAGAAAGAGCCTTTTGGAGAAACAAGTGTCAAAACAGAATGAATAGTTTTGTTTGCTACACTAGGTATAAGGAGATATGGTACTGGGTGGGAATGAACCTCTCCACAGACAGGATCATGCCATGGCCCTGTCTGGTGCAGCAGAAGAGTGGGATTTCCAGCACCTGAAAAAGCATAAGGTTTACTTGCTAACTTGTATTTCTCCCTATTTCTGTTGTGGGTTTAAAAAAAAAAAAATTATTAAAGCAGTTTTGTTACACCATTTGCTGCTGTGCCTTTCCTACTGAGATTCAGAAAGAATGCTGCACCCCTGCAGGAGCACAGCAACTGTGCAGCTGAGTGAGGGGAGGAGGGGAGTTAGCAGTTCCTTTATGAAACATAAAAATAGTTCATACTGTTTACATGAAGCACTTGGATGGGGCATGTCATTTAAGGCTTTGAGGGGTAGAGTGCCTCCTGTAATATGGAGTTGTTAAACTGTACAGTGAAGGAATGGTGAGAAACATATGTGTTGTCATGCCACTCCCCCGTGACACTTTGCATCTTTTTGCATACTGAAGAGGAATAGCTCAAAGACATTATGGGGAGGTTGCATCATACTTCATGGAGAAAGCATTTCAGCATTTGCATTTAAGCTTAGCATTGTGTACAGCTCTTTAAATAATTAAAAAACAAAAATAGGTGTAAAACATTTTTTGCTGCACTCCCTGCCTGTTTGTTTTATTCTTCCTGTCACTTAGAAAGACCTTTCAGGATGGGTAGTCTGATTTTGTACTAATAGAGCATTAAGTTTTACTGTTATGTTGAACTCCTGTGAATACAAAGCAAGTCAGACATTTCACTGCAATCCTTTGTTCTGTTACCAGGGATATCATCAGTGGAGTTCATTAAATACCTCTTTCAGTTCCAGTGAAGACTATCTTCACCTTCTCATCTGGAGAGAATACTACATTTCTCAGCCTGCTAGATAAAACAAACAGAAAAAAAAAAAACCCAGAGAGACTGAATTATCACTTAGGGAAACTTTCTCTCTCCCTACCTCTCTCTATTTTTTGCCAAGATTCTCTGATTCTCTGTTTTTTTTCCCCTGCTAGGGAGAGACTTCTGATTCGGTGGTAGGTTGTTCTCATGTTGAACTCTCATCATTGAGGAGATTGGATGATGCAATATATTGGCATCTCCAAGTCTTAGCTGATTGTTCTCAGTCTTTTCTATTTAGACTGTGCTTTCAGATTAACCAGGAAAAAAAAAGGAAATTTTCTCAGGAATTTAACCTCTCTTTTACTTCCTCGTCAGTGAAGAGGAGAAATAAATCAAGGAGGTAAAAAGTCTTAGATAAACTCTTCCTAGGGGAAGGTGAACTGAGTTCCCCAGTGAAGTCATGTGTCTTGTTCTGCAAATTCCTACCTGAACTGAGTTCAGCAGGGTTGAGGACTCTTTTACATCAGGGTCAGAAGACTATGTCATGTCTCCATGGAAATGATGGAAATGTTGTACTTTTCTTCTGTGGTCAAGTGTTCTGCAGAGTAGTTCAGCAATTAACTAGTCCTAAAAAGCAAACCTCTAGCATCCAAACATTCATGAAGCCTTCTGGAAATAAATGTCAGGCCTGGGAATGTACAGCATAATCTCTTTAGAGAAGCCGGATGCTTTTTTGTTTGGACAAGCTCATACATTTTCATGATACATTTTGTTCAGACATTTGGATCGTGTAATACTGTGCATATAAATATATGTTCCAAATTATTTTATCCCCTTAAGAAAATGCATAATGCAAAGCAGGAGGGGTAATTTTGCCAGCTTCCTATGTGGTAGACTTTGGTGCAACAATGACTTTGCATGAGTGATTCACTCAGAGATTTGCAAAACCTGTAGAAAGATAACAGGTACAGGGAAACAAGAGATTTTAATGAAAAAGAAGAAGTAGGGGTTATTTTAATAATTGTTTGCATAACTTTTTTTTCCCTAAGCAAAAGTATCACTAGTAGAACAAGTCTTACCTGTGAAATCAGTATTAGTGACACTAATAGGGACTCCTGTTTTCCAGATATTTCAAGAATAGTATATTTTTCTATATTTGTTTTCACCCTGCTTGAATGATCCAGTCTTGTATCACCCAAAAGGTTATCAGAGAAAGCAGGGGGCATGAATTTTCAGAAGCACAACAAAGTAAAGGGAAGAAGCAGCACTTAAAAAGAGAATTCTGAATAGATGTAAGGAAGAAATTCTTCAGCACAAGAACATTGAATCACTGAAATATATTGTTTGGGGAGGCTGTGCAATCGGCATCCTTGGAGATGTTCAAAACTCATGTGGACAAGACCTGAATTAGTTTTGAAGACAGTTTGGAACTTTGCTTGAGTCAGAAGATTTTCGGGGTTCCTTTGAGTCTAAATGCTTCTATTATTCTATGATCTCATCTACACCATGAAGTGATAACTAATCAGAAAACAACTGGACAAATTACTGGATTTTCTGAGAAAAGGCACAGGACTGCAAGAGTACATGAGGATTAAACAGCAAAATGTGTTGCATCCTGAAAAGAAAGACTGAAAAGGAGTAGAAGAGGGAGCATGATGTGGCAATGATGGCTCTTGAGTTCAGAAAAATATGGAAGTATTTCACATGCTGTGGATAAATGTGTGGAATTTTCTTCAATGGGAAGCCATGATGTAAGTTATTGAGGTAAAACAATGTTTAGATAGCTGTATAGAAAAATAACGACATTTGCTTTTCCATAATGCTAAGCAAGGTGCATTCCAATATTTACATTTTGAGATACAAACTGATTACTTGCAGCACCTTCTGCATTTAAGATGCTAAATATTAGCCCAGATGCTTTTAGATATAAAGGTACTTAAATATTTCAGTTCTGCAAATCTCTGTAGTAGAGGACAGCAAGAAAAGCAGAACGCCAGTATAAGCAAGTCAGTGATAAGATCCTATCAAATTTACTGCTATCTTTCTTTCTCTTTGTTTGTCTCTGCAGATTAGATGCCTGTAAACAAGAATTCTTTGAGACTCGTGGGAAAGTTCTCTCCAAGCCCTGTGATAAAAGTGGGTCTTGCTGCTATTTAGACTTTTTCTTCTACACTTTCTTCTTCTATACTTTTTTTCTTCTACACTTGCAGAAAAAAAAAAAAAAAGTTAAAAGATGCAAGTAGCAGTTCATAATTTGCAAATGTGTCCCTGCCTGCAGTACTCTGTGCATTGCTATGACTTGTTTTTCTGAGCATGGTGTGTGGCTGTTATGTCTTGCTGCAACACTGGCAGTCTCTTGGGGTGGCAAAGCCAGCAGGTTTCACATTCTTCTTCTAAAGAAGTGTTTTGTTCTGTTCTGCATTTGGAGAATTATAGTACAGGTGAGCTAATATGACTGTAATTTTGTATATAGACATCAGTGATTCATGGCATCAGAACGTAACACGTAGACTGGAACAGACCACAATATTAATCAAAGATAATAAAGCCATAACATAGCCAAGAACTATTCAAATCATTTAAATCTGGGAATGTGTGTTAAGGTAGACTCCTCATAAGTTTTCTTTTACGTTAATATCCTAGATACTCTATCTTCTCTTTTCTTAGTTATAATAATTTTAATTATGAATGACTGGACCACATTCAAAATGGGATATTGTAATTGGTTTTGATATTCTGAAAGTCTTTTGGCACAGAATTTGAAACAATGCAAAAATAATATAAAGGCTCTCCACTGCAGTGTGCTCTGGAGCCATCTTTCATTGCAGTCATTACTTGATGCAGCAGAAGATCTGCAACCAGTTTTTGGAGCTGCAAGAAACTGCTATCTTTCAATGGGAACACAAGGGTCATCCAGCCTGCTGCTCCTATTTGGTTTGTTTGTTGGTTTCCAATTTTTTTTCAGTTGGTTGGGGGAGGGTCCTTCCCTTCCCTTCCCTTCCCTTCCCTTCCCTTCCCTTCCCTTCCCTTCTCACATGTCCATGACATGTGTCCACATGCCCGGAACCCAACCCCAGATTCACCACCTACTGCTACAAGCACTCAACTTTTGCCTTGAAGTCTGGAGCCCACCAAGCCTTCCTCACCCACCTGCAGTGTGCTCTGCCTCAGCCAGTGCCACATGCCAGGCCAGGAATGCAGACACCAGATGGGATCAGAGCAAGCACCACTGGCTAGGACCTCACACAGCAATGAGCTGTGGCCTGGTAAGCCATACTGGGGAAAATGTGTTCTCATAGCATTTCCAGAGATGCTTTTCTTTAAATTCTAGATCTTACTTACCTGATACCTTATCTGACACTGGCTATGTCTGGTCCTAGTTTTAGTCTGAAAAGGACTCACTCAAATCTTCTCTATGCCCAACAGAAACAAAAGCTAAGCAGGTTAGTACTGAGAAGCCTTAGGCACTCTCTCCATGTCCAAGAGCAGAAATCAAAGAAGCTGAAGCAATGTGACTGTGCCTTGGTAGTTTAGCAGAGGTCTTGAGGGATTCAGGATTACTTCTGCACTGATGATGGTGATAAGGAAATTCTCTTAAAATGAATATTTCTGGGGTTGTAGCATTTTGTCAGAAGTCAGTGGGCACAATATTCTTTCTTTTCTTCCTCCAACTTTTTCAGAAGTGTCACATTTGAGAGTGATATCTAAAAAAGCTCTTGTGGTGCCAGGAGACATTTTTATTTCCAATTCTGTGATAACATTTCTGGAAATAAATTCTGCCAACAACAGTAATTAAAGGGACCTTCCAACTGTGCCTTAGGCTGCCCTTTTGTGTTTGTTTTCTGCTCAGGCAACAAAACTGGTCATGACAGTTAAATATTCTGCTGGCATATCTTAGAGGCATATGTTCAGCAAAAAGCCTTGCTCAGTTTCTAGATCCCCAGCTCAAATAATTAGCAGCATTTGCTATTAAACCTGAAATTGCTGAAATTTATAACTCCACTTCAGATGTTTAAAGAGTGTATATTGCAAAGGTCATGTCATACATCTAACCTTACTACAACACTTTCCCAGGGAATACCTTTTTTTCTCCCATTTCTGGCAGATCACTGTGGCTGTCTTCACTGGCTAAAACGACATTTTAAAAAAGCTTCTAAGCTTCAGGAGTGGGAGCAAGTGCTGTGCCTTTTCTGTACTCTCTCAAGAAATAGACACCTTTTTGTCTCACTGAACTCCCTTGAGAGTAACCCAAATTATGATCATCCTTACTCTTCTCACCTCAGG
The DNA here is from genome assembly GCA_013400575.1 of Peucedramus taeniatus. NCBI lineage: Eukaryota > Metazoa > Chordata > Aves > Passeriformes > Fringillidae > Peucedramus > Peucedramus taeniatus. Next base: position 41,640 of record WBNO01021846.1, read on the forward strand.
TCTTCTCACTGTGCACCCCTTTCTAACAGCTTTCCTTGATTCTCTTAATTTTGCCTGATAGTGACTCTAAACCCAAACTGGAGCAAAGCAGAGCAGCAGATATTCATTAAGACTTCCTTGTTTCACTCTCGAATGCCATGGTCTCTATTAGAAACAAATAGGCAAAAATTAAAAAAAAAAACCCTCAAACAAATCCCAACACCGTCACAACCACAACTGAACCCAAAAACCAACAAAGAAAAAAAACCAAACCAAACCAAATCAAAACAATAATTCAAATGAAGAAAAACCCCAAATCCCAACACATAAATTTTTAATACTGTGTGTAAAGTTTGGATTAAACTATAATTAATCCTATTTCAAAAAAGAAATTTGCAAAATAAAGTTTTACAATTAAAGTTTTCCACAATTCCTGATATTACTTCTGTACCTTGCTAATGTGACAGAAAGTGGTACAGAGCCCAGCTTTTCAAGTACATTCTCTCACTTCTCTTAAGACCTTTCTAAAGAAATCTGAAAAATTATCAGTAGAATAAATGCTATTTCGTCTGCATTTAAAATAATGATCAATACCAGGAGTAGTCCAGAACACTTTTTTTTATACCTTTGAGGAGCACATGCAACAGCTAATGTCTTAACTGAACAGCTCAAAAACAGATTGTGTAGGTTCAGTCTAAAGTTTGAAATTTATCATGTACAGCTGAGAACAAAATTCTGAGAGATGAAGTAATCTCTTCAACATGCTTTAATTGAAGCAGAGCAGGAAAACAAGTTCAAAGCTGAGAGTTTTTAAATAATCAGAAACACAAGGTTATTTGCATAATGTTTGACTAGTTCCTTAAAAATGTAACAGAACAGAATATCTAAAAGATGATGCGTGCTGCAAGGTCAGCACTGATAGCAACTGTTTTCTTTAATACCTTTAAAGCTATTTAAATCAATTAGCATGACTTAGAACTGACTTACAGAAATAAATAGGGATACATTTTCAAATTTATACCGTGGGGAAAAATGACTAATGAGGTATCTGTGAAATACAGAGGGCTTGGATGGGTGATTTATATAATGGATATTAATTTAAAATAGCAGTTAAAAAATAAGCTGAAGTTTTATTCTTGCTTCTGAAAGGAAAGATTTTGTTGAAAAAAGAATAGCAAAATGAGATTCTAGGACTGTAGGAAAATTCAGTCTGGAAGGTAAGTCAGGTAGTCATGTAGTTGAACCTCCACCTCAAAGAAGGGTCAGCTGTTTTTTTTCCAGTTTGACTTTAAAGATCTCCAAAGATGGAAATTGCAAAAGCTTGGGCAACTTCTTCTGCTACATGACTGTCTTTGTGGTAAATAAAATTCTCCTTTTAGCTATTTTGAATATCTTTCATTTTAATTTCTGCCATTTATTTCTGGGCCTCCTAGCATACAACGCCATGAAAAGCCTGGCTCTATCTTCTTGTCCTCTTCTTCAGAACTTGTGTCAACTGTCACTAAAACATTTGTCTCAGTCAGCAACACTTCTTTGTCAGTGAATATCAGATCCAACTGTGCATCACCCTTGTTTGCCACAAGTGTTTTAATGAATAAATTATCTTTGACACACACCAAGAATTTCCATAACTGCTTGCATCCCACCATGCTGCTACTCCAAAAAGGATCTGCAGTTTATGGAGTTACTAGAGTAATTTAAAAAAGGCTTCCCTGCAAAGCTGTTCTATAGTCAACTGTCTCCCAGCATGTATTGGTGCATAGGGCTATTTATCACCATGTGCAGAGCTTTCATTTCCCTCTCCTAAAGTGCATGAGGTTCCTCCTGACTGATTTCTCCAGCTTCTCACAGTCCTTTTGTATGGCAGCACAAACAACCACCTGGTGTATTGGCCACTCTTCACAAGTTTGTTTCTTCTGCAGGCTAGTCTGTCTCATTACCCAGGTCATTGCTAAACAGAATTGGACCCATTACCAATGCCTGGGGCATGATGCTAGTGAATGGCCTCCAGAAGAGCTTCATGGTCCTGATCACAACCCTTCTGAACCTTGCCAGTTCAGCCAGCTTTCCTTGGGTACTTAACTGGCCTGTCCATGTTGGGATGTGTGGTTGGTTGACTCTGCCACAATTCCAGGTGCCCACCAAAGCCAATCTGTTGCTTCCCTCCTCAGCTGGGTAGGAGAGAGAAAATAAAATGCTTGTGTGTTAAGGGCAGGGAAAGTTCTCTTATCAGTTGCTGTCATGGGCAAAACTAACTCAGCTAAGGGGAATTAATGGACTTTTTTACCAGTCACATCAGAGTAGGGAAATGAAAAATAAACTCAGATCTTGAAAACACCTTCCCCCTACCCTGCTCTTCTTCCCAGACTTCACTTCTGATTTTCTCTCCCTCCTACCCTTCAGAGGTGCAGGAGAATGAGGGATGTGGTCAGTTCATCACATGTTGTCTCTGCCATTCCTTTCTCCTCGGAGAGACTACTTCTCCCACTCTTCCCCTGCTCTAGTGTGGGATCCCTCCCACAGGAGGCAGACCTCCATGAACTTTTCCAACATGAGTCCTTCCCATGGACTGCAGTTCTTCATTAACTGCTCCAGCATGGGTCTCTTTCCACAGGGTGGAGTCCCTCAGGAAAAGGGATCTCCATGGTGGGTCCTCTGCAGGGTCACAAGTCCAGCCAGCAAACTTGCCTCTCTCCATGGGTCTACAGGTCCTGCCAGGAGCCTGCTCCAGCATGGCCTTCCTGTGGGATAGCAGCCTCCCTCAGGTATCCCCCTGGTCTGGCATGTCCTTCATGGGCTGCAGGTGGATCTCCTCTCCACCACGGGCCCCCTTGGGCTGCAGGGGGACAATTGCCTCACTACGGTCTGCACCATGGGCTGCAGGGGAATCTGGAGCACCTCCTTGCCCCTTCTTCTCCACTGGTTTTAGTGTTTGCAGGGATGTTTCTCTCATACATTTCCGCTCCTCTCTCCGCAGTTGCGCAGGTGTTGTTCCTCCTTCTTAAATACGTTATCCCGGAGGCGCTGCCACCATCGCTGATAGCCTCGGCCTGGGCCAGTGGCAGGTCCTGGAGCTGGCTGGAATTGTCTGTTGGACATGGGGGGGAAGCTTCTGGCTGCTTCTTACAGAAGCCACTCCTGTAGCCCCCCTGCTACTAAAACCTGGCCACACAAACCCAATACAGGATATTATGGGAGGCAGCGCTGAAAGCTTTGCTAAAGGCAAGGTAGACAACATTCACTGATCTCCCCACACACACCAAACCTGTCATCTCAGTGGAAAAAGTTGATTAGGCATGGCTTTCCCCTCATAAATCCATGCTGAGTGCTCCCAATCACCTTCTTCTTTTTCATCTGTCTGGAAATGGTTTCTGGAATTAGTTGCTCCATCACTTTCTTGGTGAGACTGACAGATCCGTATTTCCCTGGGCCCTTCTTGTTGCCTTCTGGATGACTGGAGTGACATTTGCTGTCTTGGCATCTCAAGAAGCTCCTCTGATCATCACAGCCTTTCAAAGGGAATTGAGAGTGGCCTCACAAGTGTGGTATTATCATAACATCTGCTGTTATGAAGTGTGTCATGATAGGGGAGAGCTCTCCCATATAGGCTCTAGCTTTTCTCTCTGTTATTTGCTCTTTGGTTTTAGTCAATATTTTCAATGTTTTTTGATGTGATTGTAAGACCTGAAAATGTATTGTTTTTAAAGAAATGAAATCTAAAATAACCTCAGAACCATATGCAATCAAGCAAAAAGAGTTTTAATCTCTGTGTCATGTATTGTGATAGTTTGACGAAAACTTCAGTTCTGACATTGCTACTGCTGCACAAGTCAAATATAAGACTTCTCATTCAACCAAAGTGGAAATTAATCTTTAGCACGTTAATAATCTTTTCCCATCATTAAAATATCTGTTATTCAGACATAATATTTAATGAATTCACAGTAAAAACTGCATTCTAAATACTTTGAGATGTGATACTTAGACACTGCCTTTTACTCAGATCTTTTTGAATAGTTTAAAAAGTAATCATATTTTATTGTGCTAACTGCTCGCTTTGAGCTCATCTAAATGGTAATAAGGGAGAAAATGAATGATTTTTTTTTATTAATTTTTCATGGTTTCTCTAAGTATTGAACTATTTCCCTTAAAACTTTTCTATTGATTTGTGCACTCATTTCTGTGGATCATCACCACCCATGTATTGAATTTATTATCTTTGCAAAGTAGCTTTTTCTAAAAGGAAAGTCTGAAAACTAGCTGGACTTTTCATATCGATGAAGAGCAAAGCTGACTTTTAGCATCCTCTCTGAGATCATCTTCCTGTAAAATCTGCTTTCTCAGATTCTTAAGATAAAACATTTACCGTGCCTAATTTTGTACCATGTACCTTGCTAGTTCTAATGCTAGAAACATGCTTCCAATTTTTATAATCTCCAGTCCACTTAATTGCTAAAATACCACTTCATTAATTCCTTTGCTCTTTGAGTAAGAACCATGGGAATCTGTGGCAATACCTATTCCATTTTGAAAGCTCTTTTTAAGAAGCAGTCTGAGATGCTATCTCAGAGATGCAACCGGGCCTTTTCTCACCTAAAATAATGACTAATATACCAATCTAAAATATCAATGGTGTTAATTATGAAGTAATTACAATTGCCAAGCTCATCCAGCACCATCTCTAGCAGAACAGCTTTCAATATCTGCCTCCAAAATTAGTAAAATTCCTGACTTTCCTGACTACACAGCGTAGCTGTATGTTTTCCAGATGAAATCACTGCAAAGAGTAGAGCACTATAGCCCTTGGTAGGCCTCTGGAAGGGGCTTTGCTTGGTGGAAGGAAAGGAGTAGAGGCCAAGGACAAAACCTCTTTTTGAAAAATCTATTTTTATCAGCTTGCTGAAGAGCCAATTTCAGAACAAGGTGAAAGGCTTGCTTCAAAGCTGACCTTTCTGAGATGAGATGTTATGGATCATAGGGCAGCACAGATGCTTTGCGGTTTCAGCATGGGTTTACAGGAACTACTGGGAAGTAGTCCTTTCTTCAGGAAAGTAAAAGCCAAAAAAAGAGTAAAATGTAGTATATGTGTATATATGTGTCACCTGGACTTAGTGAGAATATCACCAGGCTGCAAGGAGAGATCTCCACAGGCAGCAGAAGGAAGAAAACATACCTGTGAAAGCCTGATATGGATACTGAAAGGACAAACACTCTTGTAATATGAGGCAGTGCAATCCAGAGTAGAATCATGTAAAAACAGGTTGCTGCAGTTCAGCAAAGTCACTACACATCATCTGGGAGGCAATAGCTGACTGTTCAGGTACCCACATTCAGTTCATAACCTTAGGCACCCAGAGAGATTTAAGGCAATATGTTGAGCATCACAACTGCAATAAGCTAAAAATGTATTTATGGTCTGTTCTGAAGCATTGAATGACAAGTGATGCATTCCTGATCAAGTGAGCTTGATCACTTTCTGATAGGTGACATGCCCATGGTGAAGTATTAGGCAAAAAAAAAACCCCAAACTTTAAATCTTTAAACCAAAATATTCTCATGATCTTTCCAGAACATTTTTATCCTTTGTGGAAGAACATCTTCACAGATTGTTTGTAATTGCACTGAAACCTGAGGGATTTATTAATATAGAAATTGAGTTAGGTACAAATAGCTTAGCATATATTTTGGATTCTTTCCTATTCTAGACAATTTGGAACCTGATAGATTAAATTAACTATGAGGAATGACAGGAGAAACTATCTTAAATCACTATGGGAATTTAGTTACTAAAATGATGTAATAGTCTTATGAAAATGTGTATAATAACGGGACATCTTAGACAGTTGCTTGTAACTCAGGGCTATGATTTGTTCAACATTTAACTTCTCCAAATATTTGATTTGACCTTGGAGTTCTTTCACATTTGAAATATTTGTGCCTACAGTTCAGGTGATAAATACCATTCCTTCAAAATTAAGGCATTTGGTTAAATGTGAAATATCATGTTAATACAATATTCCAAATGTATTTTATGTCATGGCTGTTAATTGATAAAGAAATTGAGGAAACTTGGAACTATAAGAAGGAAATGTTTAAAACTATTTTAAAAATTTTAAAAATTAAATTGAAAAATCTTAAATATGATTTCCAGTTGATAGAGAAATCAGTCCTTCCAGAGAGCTGCCTGGATTTCTGAGTACTAAAAGCAATAAAAGTGAGCACTACAGGGAAGTGTGTGTCACAGAACAGACGCATTGTATAAATTGGATTAAATCAGGCGAATGGGCAAACCGAATCCATACTGTAGATTACAAGGATGAGTAATGATAAATATCCTAGGTTTTCTCTGAGGAGTTTAAACAATGTCTAGCATTCTGATATTGAAAAATAATAAGAGCTAGGCACATGTGTACCTAGTGTACCTGCAGTGTATGCTCTCCTTCATTGTCTGCAGCTAAATTAAAACATTCAATCTACATTTATACCATTTTCACTGTGTACACAACACGGTTTTTGGATCAGATGGGATAGAATTTCTCATAACTTTCCTTTTTATCATGTAGAGAGTCCTGACCAGGACTAAAGAATCCTTTGAGCCTTTATAGTAGAGAATCTCACAAATATACGCTTGTATTTGAAACTATTTTGGAAAAGGGCTGATGCAGCTTGCAGAAAGCAAAGACATGGCCTAAAGTTGCAGCTTTTGCTTGTTCAGTGGTTCTGCATCTTCAAACAGGCCATTTTAAATTCTTAAGTTTAAAGTAGCATTGTGTGGTGCCATGCTGGGAACTAGCAGTGCTGAGCTGCCCAGCAGGCTTTTTGTGGGGCTGCCCGCATAGCCTCATGATACAGCAGAGCTCTGGCTGACAGCAACTCCTTTGCAAACGCATACCCTGACTCCTGTCCCCTCTGGACTACAAGATTTTTTGCCCTGGTCCCAAGCTGTCACAATTAATAAGTACAGCAGGACACATAACAGGAGTGCAATTTGCAGCATGCCAGACTTGATGTTTCACAGCCCAGTGACAAGCACACGGCGTGTTTATAAGGGCATGGCACAGGCTCTGAGCACAGAAGACAGCACTGGATATCTTAGAAGACTGCATAACAAAGAAGAAGACAATTTGGGACCAAATTGTAAAACAAGGACTGTGGCAGAAAGCGTCTTGGCAGAAAACACCCATGTTTCCCCGTGGAAAGAATTAGCTGTCTTGGTCCAAGTCAGAGCTGTGTGGATAAGCAGAAGATTAAGTGTCCAAACAGAGAATGAATTAACTTGGCAAAGAGATTTGAACAATTACACAAATCATCTTAATTTTGAACACCAGCATTCCCAGGCTACGTAAGCTTGGGCTTCTGAGCGTGCCTTGATCTGGAGAGAGGGGAAGGCTTGTGCACCTGATAAGATTCTAAACCAAGGTCAGTTCTGCTCAAGCCTCCATGGACACAGAAAATTACGCATACTCAAGACCTAGGCCCTACATACTCAGAAGGTTTTCAACTCACTTAAACTAGCTTTTGATGCTGCAAGTGACATTTGGCGTAATTATCAGTTGTCATTTAAGAAGGAGGAACATTAGGTTTTTATGCTGTCTTAGTTTGAAGAGGGTTGAACCATGCTCTTTACATTCCAGGAAACTAATTTCTTCATTTCAAGGACCTTGAAGTGCTCCCCATCCACAGATATGTCTACAAGAGTCATGATACTAAAAAGAGACAGGGAAAAAAAAAAAAAAAGGAACATGACTCAGGCAAAAAGAAAATTCTTTCTTGGAGAGAACTGTGAGTTGCACTTGTTAAACTATTGTTATAAGACATAATACCTTCAAGTATAAAATCACCCATGAAAGAAAATGAAAAACACAGATTGACAAGAGTAAAATGTTAGAGAATTCCAACACCTTATGGATTATCCTTATCTCAAGAACTGAAGAAAGTTATGGAGATTTAAGAGGACTTTCTTTTAATCCTAACCTAAAGGCAAGTGGGTTTTCATAATTGTTTCCTGATATTTCATCCCTCTCACCTAGCTCCTTCATTCCCTCCATTAGTATTTCTATCCATTCTTACATAAACAAAATATGCTTAATTAGATTATTGTCACAGTGAACCAGCCATGACAAACCTCATTGTCAGATCCATTAAAAGATCGTGTGACTTTTTAAAATTAAAAAAAAATAAATTTTTTTTTAACTTTTAATGAGCAGAGAAGTCAGATGAAATTCATTCACATGCTGCAAGAGCCGATTTTGATAATAATTAGGATTTTAAGTTGCTTTATTTGCATGCATATATTTCCTTTCATCTGGAAGCATTCCAATGTACTGATTAATTGAGTATAAAAATCTAATCTGGAATAGTCATGGAAGGAATTATAAAAAACCTAACCTTGATGCCCTCGTGTAACATTAATTACAGTTGAAACACACCAGTTATGCGGATCAACAAGTAAAAATTTTATCATTCAAAAATCCTTGTGCATTGCAACATTTTGAACTCAATCATTATTTTCAACATAGAAAATTTTAGATAAATCTTTCTATGCTGAGGGTAAAGAAAAGCAGTTCCGTGCCCAAGGCAGGAATCACAAAGCTGGTACATTTTTCTCATGTGAACTATTTAATCTCCTAAACTTAGAATTCACTTGAGAAAACAGTTGAGTATAGGAACTATCTGTGTCAATTCATGCATTTTGGATGAAATTAAACATATTTATGTATGTACCTGTAAACCCAAACCCCTTCAAAATGGAAATGTTCAAGTTTTCTGGTTAGAAACAACTACAACACTAGGGATATTAAAAAAAAAATGTAGTGAATGAATTCCTCTTTCCATTCTGCTCATGTATGCAGCTTTTGCTTCAGTCATTGAATGATAGTGTCTTGATCCATGAGTCTTCTTTCCTTTCTTCCTTCTGCTTTCTGCCTCATGGGAGAGAGGAGTGAGTGAGGGACTGGGTGGGTGTTTGGCTGCTGGCCAGGGTTGATCCAACACAGCAGCCAGAGAGCCAGTGCAGCTCAGCACATTGGAAGCATGCACACTGAACTGTGGTCTGTATCCCAAACTTTTGTATAAAAAACTCCCAGCTTTCCCTATTAAGCTGTATTGCTGAGAGGGGTTTTTCTTGGCAGAACCAGAATTCTCTGCCTTCTCTCCGGTTGTGCCTGGAGATGCTGCTTGTGGGGGAGCCACAAGCAGAGAATATAGACACACGTAAGGCCCCTCACTGATCTGTTCATGTCCCAGGTGGCCTCTGGGGACCAGTACTGTTCTTTGCCAAACAAAAGGCAAAGAGTTGGGTGTTAATAAAACTGATTTACAGCCTACTACACCTGTGGCTATATGCCAAATCAGCCAAGTGGTTCACTACAGGAAATACCTCAGGAGTGGACATATGCCATAGCACTAAATATGCCAACTGCATTTTGGTTTGCAGACAACCATATGCTGGGCTGTATCAAAAAAAAATAAAAGCAGAATCAGCAGAGCTGATTCCAGTCCTCTGCTCTTGTGATACTGCACCTGGAGTCCTCTGTCCAGCCCTGGGGACCCCAACATAAGTGGATGGACCTGTTGGATTGAGTCAAGAGGAGAGCCACAAAGATGACCAGAGGCCTGAAGGACCTCTCCTATCAACACAGGCTGAGAGATTGGGGCTATTCAGCCTGGAAAAGAGAAGGGTCCAGGGAGACCTTATAGCAGCCTTACAGTACCTGAAGGGAGCCTAAAAGAAAGAAGGAGTTTTTACAAGGGCATGGAGTGACAGGACAAGGGGAAACCGCTTCAAATAAAAAGAGAGTAGTTTGGATTAGATATTAAAAGAAATTCTTCACTCTGAGGGTAGTGAGGCACTGGAACAGTTGCCCAGAGAAGTTGTGGATGTCCCATCTCTGGAAGTGTTTCAGGCCAGGTTGGATGGGGCTTTGATCAACCTGGTCTGGTGGAAGGTTTTGCTTCACATGGCAGAGAGGTTGGAACTAGATGATCTTTAAGGTCTCTTCCAACACAAACCACTCAATGATTCCATGATTTTATGACTATGACTATGAAGGCAAGATGCCAGCAAATCACACTGATTTAGTGATACACACACTCTATTAGTATCTTCTGTTTGGAATGTTTGCTTCTGTAAGTTACTTAAAGACTTTATGTTATGGTATCTCTATTTCAATTTCAGTTTCTATTTCAGTATATTGCTGATTAAATTTTAGCGCCAGCTGAAAAAAAAGAGCTTTATGTTTGTTGCTCTCTGGGTAGCACTTCAGGTTGAAATATGCTGTAAAAATTGTGCTGAGGTTTTCAGGCCAAAAAAAAGAGATAGAAATAACAAAAAAGGGAAATCATGCCCGTCTGAATTTAGCAACACTCCTTGGTCAACTCCTTTCATCAACATAGACATTTTAATTCAGAGCTTTGAAAGCTATTCTGAAATTCTACTATAGGAAGTGAGAATTGACTAGAACTTTTAATTCAGTTATTGATTTTCAAATATATAAGAAAATATGAAATTGTCAAAACCAAAGAGATAAGTTCCATTACTAATGTCTGCTGGTGACAAAATAGTCCTTTCCATAACTATATAAGAAAGTTGGGCAGGGAGAACTAAATGTTGAAACAGCCAGAACAAGCTTCCTCTAACAATGGCTAGTAAGGTAGTGGGTGAAACAAACTGCTGCAGGGATACACTAGAGCCAGTCCCCCAGGTACCTCCAGCCAGGACAGTTTTCCTTCAGGTTCTTCATAAGTGCACTATTTGTTCTACTGAAAAAACTATTTGTTCTCTGAAAAACTATTTGTTCTCTGAAATCTTGTGCTGTTTTTAGGATTTGGGTGGTTCGAACAGTCCCGTGGGCAGGAAGGAGTCCATACACCTGCATCTCTAGCAGGGATCTGCTCCTTTTCAGCACGCAGTGTCAGCTGCATAATGGCGTTACTGAATTAACATTAGATTTTCATATATCAAATTGATGCACAACAGGTCCTTAGAAACCAGTTGGAGATTGTTATTTAGACACAGTATTTGTTTTATTGTGATGTCATAACTAATGCTTTAGGAGAGAACGTATCTGTTCTTTAGGATGAAGGCCTTAGTAGAAATAAAGTATCTGATGTATGGTTTGCACATCCCCGGCCTCCTAGTTATTCTGGAAAATCCTTATGCCATTTTGAGAGATGATAGGTTTCAAAATCAAAATCTAAGCAAGGGAAAATGTCAAAGTATCATATTAGGACATAAATAAATACATAAATATTATATGTGAATACAAGAAAGTGGCATAACAGTTTGTTGAGGAAGTTCTAGTCAAACCAAACCTTATTATAAGGTTTGGTTTGATAATTAATAAACAAATATTTGATATATTTGTTTATTAATTTACAAATTTATATAATTTGATAATTAATAAACAAATATTAATTATACACATTTTTTTTGTTTTCTTTTCAGAAGAAAATCCTTGTTTTTCCTCTTGAAATGCCTAGACAGATAATTTTTTCGGTAGTCCACCTGAAGCGAGTTTGCAGCTGAGGAACTGAATGGAAATGCACCTGCGGTCCCTGCCCCAGCGCTGCAGCACCTGGCTGTGAGAGGAGGTGACGCCGGTGCTGAGGTCGCAGCATTCCTCCTGCTGGTGAGAAACCACCCGAGCGGGACGCAGCCCTAGGCACAGACTGGGCCAGACTGATGGTGCAGGAGCCAGCTTACAAGAGAAGATGGAATAATTGCCTCATCAGGGAAACTGAACCTGGGAAAAATTCAAAGGGTGTGGGGAATGGGAATAAAATGAAAAAGATTTAGGTAGAGATGAGAGGAGAGCCTTAATTAAGAAGAGGTCATGGCCCAGAGGAAAAGAACACCAAAGGACAAAGGTACAGAAAGGTGAAAGACTTAAGATCTCTAGCCAGTATAACTCGACTCTATCAAAATAGTTGTAAAGTCCAGTAGTTGAGCCTGTCTTTTCAGTGGTTAAGTCAAAAAAAGAGGAAAACTGTTTTCTTTTTGCCAGTCACTCTTTTGGGACAATTAAAAGGGACCTCTGAAAAAAATCTAACTTCCAAATCTGTTATCACACGAGTTACTAAATAGATATCTAGTTCTGATACTAGAAAAGAAATTTCACAGTGAAGCTGTTTTAGCAGTGGAAGAGCTTGCCAAGGGAGATAGTGAAATTTCCTTCATTAAAGATGTCAGAGATGTCCTTGTTTGGACATGGCTGTGAGCTAGCTTTTTAGCTTCAGTGGTGCATTTGCTTGAAGCAGAAGGCTTGATGGAAGACCAGCAGAGATCTCTTCCAATCTATATCATTCTGTGAATGCAATATGCATTTTATGGGGGAGCTTCTGGGGGAGTTTCTATTGGAAGAGAAAAAAAAATCTAAAACATGCATGCACCACAGTGAAGCAGACAAAAGTTTACCTTAGTCCTGACATTTCTTGTCTTCACAGCCTTGGTTTGATAGCTTCTAGTTAGAATTCTTCTAAAACCTTTTCAGTTGCAGCCTTACACTTCAGCCACGTGATCCCTGCTTTATGTAGGTGTTGGGCTGACTTGGGGCTGTGCAGCAGAAAAGGCAGCGTTGTCAAGACCATGTTCTGATTCATTGCAGATACTCAAGTCAATGAAGAAAACCTTGTAGGAAGAAAAGAAGTCTCCTTGAGGCCTGGAGAACTAGGACTTATCCATGCTAGTCTCACTGACCTCAACACACTGCCTACTCAGGGTAAATTTTTGACAAATGCTTTCCTAGTTTTCAATATATAAAGTTTCCCACCCAGCATCTATTTTTCTGGCACAGGGCAGAAAAGCAAATGCATCTAAGAAGTTTTTCACAAGCAGAGATTAAGTGAGTTTAAAGTCATTCAATATAGAAAAGAAATAATTGCATGAGATAGTATAATAAAGTCTATCATGTCATGATGCCCTAAAAAAGGTGAATAAGGAATAATTCACTGTTTTCAACAAGAACTATAGTAAACATGAAAAAAAAAATTATCAAGCTGCAGATCAAAAGCAAGCAAAGAACTTCTTCCACAAAAGCTGTAATTAAAGTATATAATTCTTTGCCCCAGAACATACCCCAGAAAGCCGTGCTTGCCCAAAATATATATAATTCATAAAGGTGATTAGACAAATCCAGACAAGGTCATCCATCAAAGGTTATTACAATGAAAAAAGCAGATACAACCTTTGACTTGGGAAGTCCCTCAAGGAAGTGATTCAGCATGAGAACATCCATTTTGCCTGTTGACTTAAGTGCACCCATGCTAAACTTTGCAATCTATTCACAAGGACTACACAAACAATCTGGGCAGAAAACAACTGGCCTGTGCCTAACAAATAGCAGTGTTATCTGCTTTGACCAGATGCAGAGATGGATCCTACGATTTAAGTGCCCCTTCACTTTACACAAAGGATATTACATGTTGCAAAACAGACTCACTGCATTGCTGTGAATCCAGTCATATGAAGCCCAGGCATTGGAATCCTGGAGCAGAGCCAGATAGAATGTTAAAAAAAAAAAACCAAGAACAAACGAGGAAATGTGTTATCAAAATAGAAGTACCAGATTTGGGAGATTGAATTTACCACTGCATCCAAAGCATTTCCTGGTCTTTCTTTTGCTGAAGTTACAACTTGGCTTCAGCTTTTTTATTTACAATGGTATAACTGAAGGATAATGAAACGTGGTTTGTTTTCACATAACAAGTGGATTTCCTAGTATTTGACAGAACAGTATCACTCTGTACTAGCCCTATTCTTATTCTCTTTCCCAAACTTTCAGTTCTGGCTGCTGATGTATGTGAAACACATTTTTGTCTTCACACTTGGAAGAGTAACTGTCGGTTTTACTGAGGGTTTTCCATTACCACTTTAGTCAAAAATTTACTAACGTTGCAAAGAAACAATTAAAATGCTTTCCCCTAACTTCTCCTCTTATATTTTGGGACGGGAGAAGTATTGTTTTGCCTAAGCAACCACGGTTTTCCACATATGTAAAAGCTTTTGCAGCTTCAATTTATTAAAGTTTAAAAATTCCCATACTTAGTGTAAATGACTTGGTATTTTGATATCATGTTCAGTGCTCTTGCTGCTACTTTGAACCATTGCATTACACTGTCTCTCCAGCTCAGCAGCTATGTTCCTCTCGAAGTTCCTCAGGGACAACTGGGCTGTAAGAAATAATGAAACCAGAATGTCTGGGACCTAACAGCTGCAGAAAGAATCTAGAGGGAGTTTGTGTCTCTTCTCTGAGACAGTATAGGGACTGCTTTTAAAACGGGCTAGGACTGTGGATAGATGCCAAACATCCCTCTTACTAAAAAGTAATGAGAATTGAAAATCTTTTAAAGGAACAAAACTGAATCCCAGGAGGTGCCCATTTGCATTTTTGGACTCACGTATCTTCTTGTGAGTCTAACCCTAGGTGACAAAAGGGCTCATCTCTGACACTGGCTGTTCAAAAGGTCACAGAGGTAACACATCAGAGAGACATGCACCCCCACACAGGGGTAGTTCAGATCTACAGCAAACCAAGCATGGTATTAAGCACATCAATGATATCCCATCGTGCTGCAGTGCTGCTTCTCCTGCCATGCTTTTCTCCCCGGCACTCTCCTCCAAATGCCAAAGCATCCAAAGAATTTGCTGGATGTTCCCAGCTCACTTAATTCATAGGACCACAGGCCAGCAGACAGCCCTGTCTAAAGCTGTGTAGGAAAAGTTTACTCTTCACTGGAGCAAAGGTTTTCTTAATGACCTGAAGCTTTCCAGGCAGTTGTTGCACCTGCAGGATTCAGAAAAGCAAAAACCTGGTGATATTGGTGACCTCATGCAGGACAGACAAGACCATGGTAGACTGAAGAATGGGGCCTCATTCTGGCTTGGATGTGAGCCCAGGCATTACTGTACAGCATATTCTCTGAAGAGTGTTTCTCATGTTAGCTCCCAGGACCCAGAGAACACATCCCCAGAGTTCTGAAGGAATTGACTGATGTAGTTGCCAAGCCACTTTCCACAATATTCAAAAAGTCATGGTGGTCAGAGGAAGTCCCAGGTGGCTGGAAGAAGGGGAACACTTTTACGAAAGGGAGAAAGGAGGACCCTGGGAACTACTGAAGTGACAGCCTCACCTCCGAGCCCGGGAAGATCATGGAACAGATCCTCCTAGAAGCTGTGCTAAGGCACATGGAGGAGGGCGAGGTGGTTCAAGGCAGACTGCGTGGCTTCACTAGGGGAAAATTCTGTCTGAGCAAACTTGTGGATTTTTATGAGGGAGTGACTGCATCAGTGAACAAGAGAAGGGCTACAGAAGTAATTTCTCTGTCTTCTGTAAAGACCCTGATGTGGTCCTCCAAAAAATCCTTTTCTCCAGATTGGAGAGTCACATCCAGAAGTGGTCAATGGCTCAGAATCCCAATGGGCATCATTGACAAGGGATGTCCCTCAAGGGGTCACACTGGAACCAGTGTTATTTAATATCTTCATTAATGATGTAGACGAAGGAATTAAGAGCACCCTCAGCAAATTTGCAGATGACACAGAGCTGAGTGGTGCAGCTGCCGCACCTGAAGGACAGGATGCCATCCAGAGGGGCCTGGACAAGCTCAAGAAGTGAGTGCATGGGAATTTCATGCAGTTTAACAACAAAAAGTTCAAGGTGCAGCACCTGGATCAGGTTAATCCCCAACATAAGTGGCACCAGCACAGGCTGGGGGATGAACAGATGGAGAACAGCCCTGCCCAGAAGGACTTGGGAGTGCTGGTGGATGAGAGACTGGACATGAGCTTGCAAAGTGTGTTTGCAGTCCCGAAAGCCAAACATATCCTGGGCTGCATCCAAAGCAGCATGGCCAGCAGGGCCAGGGAGGGGATTCTGCCCTTCTGCTCTGCTCTGGTGAGACCCCACCTGCAGTGCTGCATCCAGCTCTGGGGTCCCAGCACAGGACTGGCTGAAATGAGTCCAGAGGAGGCCACCAAGATCAATTAGGGGATGGCACACCTCTCCTATGAGGCAAGGTTGAGAGAATTAGGATTGCTCAGCCTGGAAAGGAGAAGGCTTTGAGGTGACTTAATTGTGGCCTTCTAGTACCTGAAGGGAACTTATGGGAAAGATGGAGCAAGACCATTTATGAGGGTATATAGTCACAGGACAAGGAAGAAAGGACTGAAAGAGAGTAGGTTTAGACTAGATATTAGGAAAATTTCTTTGCTGTGAGGGTGGTGAGGCACTGGAACAGGTTGCCCAGAGAAACTTTGGATGCTCTATCCCTGAAAGTGTTCAAGGCCATGCTGGGTACAGCTCTGAGCAGCCTGGTCTAGAGGAAGATGTCTCTGCCTACAGCAGTGGGGGTGGAACTAGGTGATCTTCAAGGTCCCCTTCCAACCCAAACCATTCTATGATTCTATGAATCTATGATATCATTGTCTAGCATTTTGTCTATTTAATTAAGCTGTAATTAAGACAGATGGTAAACAAAAGAATTGTGTTAACAGGTGGAATGAGACAAACTGTTAAAAACAACTGAAAACAGATACTCTTTTTGGTAGACTGTAGCCTAGGCAGCAAACTGTTGGTCGTAACATTTTCTATTATTCTGTGAATTATCTGAATCTACAAGAGTTTGAAATGTGATCCACTAGTTTGTGAGCAGAAGCTCCCAGGAGGAAAACTCCTTAGATTACAATTTCTTACTTAAAGAATACTTGCTGTAAAATACTTAAACTTTTGTCAGAGCATCTATTTGAAACCAGGTGAGCAATCTAAACAAGGAGAGCAATTGCTATTCTCTGTAGATTGACAATAAATTTATTAAAGTGTCTTTTGATGTGGTCAGAACTCCTTCCATAAAACCTCTGTTTTCCCCTTAAGATGATAGATGTTCCTTAAGGAAGGCTGAGGAACAGGAAAAGCTGAAGATCCTGATTTTAGTGTGCTGTTGAAGAGTTAAGTGACTCTGCACTTCCAGAGCAGGGTCTGTGAGAGCCAGCCCTTAGATTATACCAGCTCCCTGGTGCCTAGCAGGTGGCACAGGAGGAAATCTGCTCAGGAAGGGCTCTGATTTCTACCTATGCTTCCTCCAACCTGAATGAGTCCTTTGGACCATTATGAGTTAGACTCAAATGATGAGTAAGTCTGACTGTCAAAATATTGTAGAAAGTTAGGATGAAGGGAATAGAGAAGTTCAGGTATCTCAGGAGTTCAGCCTATTGTCCTGTAGATAGCAGGGCTTCCTGAAGAGTTTGTCAGAACTGGGCTTTAACTGCTTACGGCAGACATTTCCAGAGACTAATTTCCCATTAACCAGAGAAAAAAGGCAATGAAAATAACCATTAGAGAAGAACAAAAAAATAACCATGGCCTCAGGCACAGAAAAACTGTGGGCTCTGAGACATAACTCTGTCTTTGAAGCTCCAGAGCTGTCAGAAAATAAGCTAAATTAGAGCTTTTGTAGTGCAAGAAAACAAAATTATGTGCCATTTTGAAAGATTTTTTGTTAAATGGATAAGCTGCCTTCCATCATTATTTTCTCTGTCTAAACCAACATAAACAGTGTGTAGAGCCCCAAATATTGGCTGAGTACTTAGGTCAACTAAAGTTAATATTATGGACCAAATTTTTCACTTGATGCAATTAAAACAACTGATGGAAGTTCTCAGATCAATACAATGTTATTGTTTCAAAGACACAAGGCAAAAAGAAATTCTTGAAGAAACATTTTACTCTGGGAAAAATATATTAAGACACCCTGTTCCCAGTGCAGAAATAAATACATGAAGACAGTCAGACAGACATATTCTGCTTTGCACTAATTACTTATAGCTTATTTTGTAATTCTATAGAACATTTTCTGAGGACCAATTTATATACAAACATATGAAGTATGCAAACACAATCTAAAATGCCAGAGTTTTCAAGATAGCCTTAAGTGTCATCCCTTCTCTTTTGCCTGGTGATTTAAAGTAAAACAGAATTACTAGACATGAATATACAGCCTGCTCTGTCACATACCTTTAAAATAGATTCTTCCTAAAGAGATCTGTGATGTGATACAAAATTTACTGAAATCCACGTCATAGTCTGCAATTTAAAAGTGAACAACTCACGTCATAATAAGACCAAATAAAACTGCTACATGTTTTACATTAAGCAAGATTTTTGTGGCAAACGTTTCAGTTAAAGAAACGAAGGAACATCTGACCTTTTAAAAGACTTTTTGCTTACTGTTGCTGACTTCTCAGACTAATTGTGCACTTTCTTTATTGAAATCTAAGGTCTTGTCAATTTCTACGGACTTTCACTTGGGCATCCGAAAAATGAACAAGTATATTTAAAGAAAACTAACAAGTATATTCAAATGAATATACTGAAACAAACAACAACAACAACAAAAAACAACAACAACAAAACCAAACCAAACCAAAACAAAAAAATCCCAACAAACCACATAACCAACAACAAAAACCTCCCAACAAAAGAACAAACCTTTTGTGGCATTCTTGTGGGATAAAAGCTGCTAATTATCTACATGGATATCTATGCAAAGCAGTGCAAATATATCACATTAGTATGCATTACTTATTTAATGCAAGTTGTAGATAAAATGGACACTGTAATGACCAAGCCAATACTTCCTTAAGGCCTTCTGATTGTTCTCAAAAAATGAATTAACTAACACTGCAGAATAAAGACATCAATGTGACTTTTTTTTTTACTCAGTAGAGAATTGATATTTAAGGTTTTCTCTCCTTTATTCAAGAGGATTCTGGTTTTATTACCCTTCAGCTTCAGCTCCCAAGAATTCACTACCAGATTTTGTCAATTCTGCAATATAAAAGTGTTTACAGATAGAGCTTGTATGAAATGCTGTGACAAAAAAAGGTAAATTTCACATAAAGCACAACAGAAGGACAATCACTGCTATCTTAGAAAAATGTTTGTTGTAGTAGAAGATGACACCAGCAAATTGGTTTAGTGCTTCTGTCTTAGTTATCAGCAGTGTCCATGACTTGACTTATCTATGTAACCAGAGGCTCCATGGAGGGATACAGAGTCAGATGGATTTTTTATAATCAGTAGACAATGTGATAGCACAGAATCATATTCTTTTGGGACAATAAAAAAGGATGTGGGTCTGGCTGTAAGAATACCTCACTATGAATATGAAATCACAGAATAACTACTGGACTGCGAGCAAATGTATACAAATGCTTTTCTTCAAAACCGTCTGTCTGTTCTTCTCACTTGGTTTCCTGCTTGAAACACAGATGACTTCTTACCCCACCAGATCTAGTTTTCAGAGGATGAACAATCTTGTGTTTAGTGAAAGTGCTTGTGGCCAAAATTCTATAGTGAATACACAGAATCATAGAGGAAGGGAAAATTTTCCGTCCATCAACTTGGAATTTTCGTTCTTCCAGCCTGAGTATTGTCTTCACTCCTTTCTTTCTACCCCTTTGGGCAGAATAATGCAACAACCGGATTCCCTTAGCCTCTCTTTAAGCTAAACAATCAAATTCCCAGCTTCTCACTTTATATCCTGTGCTCCAGCCCCTCAGCCATCTCATTCTGGCCCCCTGCTAGGTTAACTGCAGTTCTGTAGCGCTGCCAAGTCTATAGCAGCCATTGCCTTTTGATTTATTCCTGCCTCTTCTACTATCCAGCTGTGCAACTCTGAGAAGACCAAACCACAATATTTTTTTTTCTCTTACCACTTTGTTAACTATATCCTTTGGGATGTGAATGCTTACAAGTAGGAATTGCTTCTATCACTTGTATGTATCAAGTGTGTTCCAAACATATCAGGATTCTGTTCTCTGTTGGCTTCTGGGCATTGCTACAATAGAAAAAGCAATAATACTTATCCACAGTAAGCACAAAGGGGAAAAATATTGCAATGGGACAAAAAGAGAATGACTTAACCATAAATAAAAGCCAAAGTATGAAGTAGGGAATGATTTATTTTATTGAGCCCAGATGGTTATTTCACATAGCAAAAGCAGAAGCCCAATGAAGTTGGAAAATCTGCCAATTTTTGCTTCACTGCCTGGAGCTGCCCTCATTGTACCTTCCACAGTCACTGGATAAAGATGTAGATCTTAGGAATCACATCTCCCAGCTCCTTTACCCTGGAGTGCTCTCTGCAGGATGGGTTTCACCAGAGTGTCTCTGGTTTTATGCCAGCTGATCTTACCTGAAATGCTGGTGTTGTGGTGTTGTAACTATAAGGGCTGAAGACAAAATCAGGCTGTAGATGTGATGTGTCTTTCAGAAGATTCCTGGGATGACAGATTTTTGTATCTCATTGTAAAAAATAGGGCCTCTCCTTTTTTCAGTTGACTCACTGAATGCAGATTAAACCCAATGTTTCTCAAGTCCAGGCAGGATACCTGGGTAGTCATCCCTGCTGTTACACAAGTGATATTGGTAATCTCATTCATGTAAACAGGTGGCCAGCTGAAGGGCATAAAATGCTATTAAGTGGAGGTTAATGTTCCTCACTATATTGTTCAAAGGTAAACAAACTTTTATCACTGAACACAACTTTACCTACATTACTGGTCATTTAGAATTTTTGAAAGCATATTTATTTCAAATTTCTGAGGGAAGCAAGCAGAAATTGTGTACAGATTCAAAGTACAATGAATGAGAATATTTTTAGGTGTTACAAAACTTTTTCTCCCAAATTTTTTTCCAAAATTTTATTTTTATTCAAAGGGTTAAAGGAAATTTTCTCATTTCCAGTTTCTAAATGAAGTTTTGGAAGCATATTCTGTTGTTTATTTCCCAGTTTTTTAGGGTTAAAAATGGAAAAAAAAAGTTGAAGAATCATTAGGGAAAATGCACAAGAATAGACCATTAAAATTACTGCTGGTAGAAAAATGTTTGTTCACTTTAATTTTTTCTTCTGTTTCATAAATAAAAGGCTTAGACAGCCTCAATGACTAAAGTCATAGAAGTAATTAAAGCCTTATCGTCCATCTTAGAGTTCAAAGCCCAAATTCTTACTTTCTCTCATAGAACTAACATATTTAAGCCAGTAGATTAAAAGACATGGGAAAATAATGGAATTGTCCTGGAACAAAATTGAAGATCAAATTACAAAAAGCAAACAAACACAAAACCCAAACAGAAAATTCCCTTCAATTCAATTTATTTGCTGTTGAGATTTTCCTTGGATGAATTTAGAAAATGTGATTCAACTTCTGCCTATTTTAATTTATAAAGTTCCATGTAATAGGGTAAAAAGGATCTGTGGTGTTTCTGGGTTTCTTCCTCACAGTGTTTTTTGTCACAAAAAGGTCCTGACTTTCCTAATCTGAAAATTTTGTTTACAGAATTTTCCTTATTGTCTGGATAAAAACCTGCAGCTTTTCCTTCCATAAATGAATGAAATCATGCAGCAATTTTTTCCCCTTGGAATTATCTAGATAGCTCTAAAAATTCCATTAACATACAGCGGTCTCTTTTAAATTAACAGCTTTTAATGCTTCTTTGGTATGCATTTGATAGAGCTGGCTGTTTTGTGAAATGAATAGTTCCATGGAAACATCAAATCAGTGCTCAGTGATGGCCAAAATCCATGGTATGTGCTGGTAAATTACTAGAGAAAGAATAGAGAATAAAAGACACTGCTATGCTACTGCCATGCAGTTCTCAAACTGCTCCTTACCAACTTCTCCCTCTATACAACTTAACTGCAAAAAAGGCAGGATTGGAAAACATATAGACATGGTCAACAGTGAAGATAAAGGGCATGGGAAGCCTCTATATGAGAACAACTTGACAATAACTCTTCCATTTAGGTTGGAGATGACCAAGGCAATGGAAAATGTACCAAAAAACGCCTACAAAATCGAAAGTGCCAGGGAGAGAGAGAGGATAGAGGTCACTGCTTCTACAAAAAAAAAACAAAAAAAAAAAAACCAAAAAACAAAAAACCTAGGAGCCATCAAATAAGGCTAATAGCCTTATTTGTAAGTAAGTAACAATAAGTAGCAGGTTTAAAACAATCAAAGGAGGAGGTTCTTCACCCGATGTTAAACTATAGAACTCTCTTATCAGCTGCAGGTGAGGACTGATTGTTTGCCCGGGTTTGTGTAAAAGAAATACATCCATGGAGCGGTAAAATACAGAGAAGTCACTTCTGTACTGACAAATTTCCAAGCTGTAATTCCTTGATCCTGGAAAAGTATTTGGGGCGTTTCCTGCTACATGTTTTCTCTGTTCATATATTCTTTCCCTGGGTATCTGAGCTGCTGACGGGGAGGCAGAGGTATGAGGCCATCCATGCCTGTGTGGCAGTGGCCAAAGAACTCCATTTCCTGCATAAGCACCCATGACCTTCAACCTTTCCTCATATCTGTGGGTTTTCTCTGCCTTCTACCAGCCACTGCCAAGGCAAACCTTTAGCCCTGGCCAAGTTCACCACATTTTGACTTTCCCTGGATTCTGCATTATTCATTGGTTTCTACCAGCTATGCAGAGTCTCTCTACACACTGAATTTATGCAGCTCCAATTCATCGTCTTGCTCTTAGTGTTGTTTAGAAGCCAACTCAGAGTTTTTTACACCTGCCCCAACTACCACTGCTGTCTGTCTGTGCTGTCTGTCTGACTTAGCAGGGCAGCTGAGCCTTAGGAGCACCTTAGTAGGATGCTACAGATTCTGCAGGTGCCATTGGGAAGAAAGCAAAGGCACAGGTGAAGTGAAGGGAGGACATGTATTGTAATTTTGCCCGTTTTGTGTGGTCTTGCCAAGCTCAAGCTGGTCCTTACTGAGAGTGGAGGGCTCTCGGAAGTGCACACTCTCAGAAGTGGGTGTGCAGGTGCCATGGTAATCCACATGCCAAGCAGAAATTCACTCTCAGACTTCTGTGGGCCCTGGCTGGAGCAACAGCTATAGCTAATCTCCCCAGGCCAACACCATGGGTACAAACTGGGATTCAGATTTTTGTCATCAATGTGACATAAGGACTGAAGTAATGGTCATTTCCTCTGTCTGGAGTCACAGAATCATGGATTCATAGAATAATACTGGTTTGGAGTCACCTCTGCAAGTCTACTTGTCCAACACAACATTCCTCATCTTCCCAAAAAAGTCATAAATTAAACCACAGAATTTAGGCTCCAAGGTCTCATCACTCTTCTTGGCATTTCTTGCCAGCTCCTGAAAGTTACTTCTGGCTTCTTGTTCTGGCTTCTGTTAACATTTCTCAGGTGCACAATGCTGCCCACACATTGCATGGCTAAGCTCGTATCTAATTCAGATTTGAGAATTCATTTGAATTTGAATGGTACAGCAGCCAAAGAATTTCTGTCATAAGGAGGTTAAGGAGTGGATTGCAAAATGGTGAATGCAGAGAGTGTAATGCCCACATGGAGACAGGCTCACATCCAAGCAGAGAAGACTATTAAATAATTTTAACACAACAATATTTACAGCTGGGGAAGGCATAAAATATTTATTTAAATATTTTTCCAATAATAGGGAGCCAGAAAGGATGCTCTCTTGTTTCTTTATAAGAAAAATTGAAGAGGTGTTTTACAACATAAATTTATTTTTGAAAGCTCAGTAGATCACGTCATATGCGGTCTAACTGCAGTTTTCATAAACTACAGATTTTCTCAGACACAATATATTTTCTAAAAGGATTTTGCAACATACTGTGTTATTTCCATCTTCTATTTCATGTTATTTTTCACCTTTTATGATGGTTCATCTGGTGAAATCTAAACTTTTAAGTGTTTTATTTCAAGTGAACCATACCAATGAACATTACACAATGTAATTTGATACTTTATTTTACCATTAGACTAGAGCGAATAAAGTAAATTTAAATATAAAACATCAAATTAACTTCTGCTCTTATGTGTCTTGTGTGAGGTGATACATTACATGAAGGCAGGATGGGGAGGCAGAGTCCTCTTCAGATGCAACAGGTGTGCCTTGGTTCCAGTACCATATGGAAACAGCAGTCCTAAGTTCCTCAGACAGTACTGGGTTCCAAATTTTGTACAGTACTTAGCACTCATTGAGTGAAAGAGACTGCAATTTATGGTTAAATAAGATTCCAGAAGTATAATGGAAATAGGAAGAAACAAAAAGAGGTTAAGTTGACCCGTGCTGTAAACCTGCATTTCTCCAAAAGTAGAAATATATGATTTAATCCTTCAAGAAAATAATAGTTAACAAACCTTGCTCATGACTTTTGCCAGCTAGCTGGTGGTTCCCATTGGGAATGAGCATGAGAACAGAACAGAACAAAAACATGTCCAGTGTGTGGTTGTATGGATTGGAAGGAGTTTAGTTTAAAGCTCCTAGTTCATTCTAAAGGACTGAAATGTAAGTCTGAATAACTGAGTATACATAAAGAGATAAAGTGACACTATAATCAGCACAACTGGTATGTTTTCCTTGTGAATGGGATGTACCATAGCAGTTCACACCAAAGCAAGGTTTGCTTTTGTCTTTACAGACCAGAAATTTTCTTTTTTCTGTCAATTCTTTTTTCCAGGAGAAATTATCTACTCTATCAAGATATAGTTTGATAGCTTACCTGCTATGGATATTTCATTGTGTTTAGTCTCAACTCAGAACCTGCAGGTCTGAAAATTCTCTGGAACATCAGATTTAAGCAGCAACCAGCTAAGTGCCACAATGTTTATTTATTTATTTATTTATTTATGGATTTGTTTATTTATTTTTTTATATTGAAAGTATTTTGAGGAAAGCCTATCAAAAATATGAAAGCCTACCTTGAGCTAAAATTACTGGATGCTGATCCTTGTCCACTTGCCTATACACTTATCTATATGCTTTGGAAAAGAAAGTCCAGCAAAGAAAACTTGCTGGTAGATACCATTTTGAACTTGTAATTTAATAATCCTGTTCAACCAGCTCAATCCAATATATACCATTTCTTTTGGAAGTTTCCTGCTACTTGTTCCCCTCTAATTAATTTTTAGCTCCTGTATCACACTGGCAGGATTGTTCCAAGGAGAAAATTGTCTTCAGGTTAAATTGGTTGTAAACTTCCATGTTGATGAAAATATTAATGACATTTATCAGAAGGCATTACAATTTGAGTTTGGTATACCATGCAAACTCACCCATAGTCTTATTTTTTCAAAAATACATAAATGCATTTATACATAGATACTACTGAGTTTCATGAATAATAATTTTTATGATTCTTTTATCTTCTTTTTTTTAGTATTGAATGGCTTCAGGATAAGAAATTTCCTAGAATTCTGTTTTTTTTTTTTGTGGCACAGAAATGAGGGTATTTCGCAGCCTGTCTACTCAGGTGTGAAGGATGAAAATGGTTTATAAAGAGGGCAGTTATTTCACAGGAAAAACATGCAGGATTTAGATATGCTTTTAACTGAACAGTTTTACATTCTTTGTTTTGCATCCACTTGTCACATTTGTTGCGCCAAGAGATGGTCTGAAAGCTCGCTTTAGCTAAGCATGTGTTGGTTCCACATTTTTTTATTTCAGATGTACCATTTTCCTTTTTTTTGTTATTAAGTTATATTGTTTCTTTTCCATTTTTACACACTTCTGCCACAAATAACATTGATGGGAAGTAGCTGAATGCCTGTGAGTCTGTACCTGAGAAGGGTAGCAGAATCCAGCATCCTTGGCATGCTCAAAGGCAGGGCTACCACTCAGTAGAACTTGACGGGCTTCAGGGAGGGTCTGGAAGGAACCTTAAAAGGTTCAACAAGTCCTGTACCTGGGAAGAAGAAACTGCTTGCAACAGCACAGGCTGGTGATGTTCTGGCTGGGGGAACAGCTTTGCTGGAATGGGAGTCTTGGTAGCAGCAGGCTGAGCATGAGCCAGCAGTGTGCTCCTGCAGCCAAACAGGTTAACTCTACCAAGGAGTGTATTAATAGGACTGTAGCTGACATATTGAGGAAAATTGCTGTTCCTTGCTGCTCAGCCTTCATCAGACTCCCAAAATCATGCATCATGCATCCCAAAATCTGCACTCAGCCTTGGGCCCCACTTATGTGAGAAAGACCTTGACAAGCTGGAACACTCGGCAGAGGCCACCTGATCAGTCAAGGGACTGGAACATCTGCTCTGGGAGGAGAGACGGAGGGAACAGAGCCTGTCAGCCTGGAGAAAAGGCTTGGGGTGGGACACATGCTTAATAGCAGCCTTCTAAAACCTGCAAGGATGTCATCAAGAAGATGGAAGAAGGCTTTCCATAGATGTATGTGCCAGTGGGATGAGACAAGGTGTGTAAGTTGAAAGAACAGAGATTCAGACTGGATAGAAGGAGATACTTTTCCAGCATGAAGACAGTCAAGCAGTGGATCAAGTTACCTAGAGAGGTTATGCTGTCTTCATTCTTAGATATTTTCAAGGCCAGTCTGGGCAAAGTCTGAAACAGCCTGGTCTGACCATGTAATTGATGCTTTTTTGAATAATAGGTAAGACTGGATCACCTCCCAAGGTCACTCTTGAGCAGAATTTTTCTATCATCCTATGATCAACCTAGAAACCTTCCCGAATCTGCGAAAGTGCAAATAAGTATTTTTTCCAATATTAGCACTGTTCTAAATATGGCTATTAACACTATGCAAATAGGTAATTTCCTTTTGCACAGAATTTTTCCCTGTATAATTAGCTTCAGAGACTTTGTAACTCTTGGGCTATATAAAACGAACTGTATTCACCACTTTCTCCATGTGCATTTAGTAACAGCATTACAAAAACTATTAAAATTAGTTCCTGTGAATCTATTTTTACAAACTACTGTGGCTTCTGTTGTCCAAGAATGATCCACAAATTTTAATTCTATTTGGCAGAGAAGGAAAATTGGTTTTGTGTTTGCAGGCATTCTGGAGGAAATGAAATGTATTATTCAGTTCAACATCTAATGCTTAATGATGGAACAGCAAAGTTGTTTTTTGGTTTTTTTTGTGGGTTTTTTGCTTTTTTTTTGTTTGTTTGTTTGTTCAGTTTTTAGGTTTTTAGTTTTTTGGGGTTTTTTGAGAGGATTTTAACATGTATATATCTCTCTCTAAAAAATATTTCCCACCCAGATCCTGTAGCTACACTGGGAGAAGAAGTCAGAACTTTCAGTCTCATACTAGCCAATTCTACTTGAAATGTCAAACTTGAGTGTTCATTAACTAAATACATGTAATAAGAGAAAAAATTATAAACCTACTGGTTATGATATTCATTTAGAAGACTGTACAAACAGAAATCAGTACTTATTCCAGAGGTGTTACTTTATCAGGTTCATTGAAACAAATGGGTAGCATCAGTCTCTCCCAGAATAAAATGCTGGCCATTAAAACATCTTTTAGGGATGTTGCAGATGTAGGAGGATGTCCTTAGAAGAAATCTTGAAACTGGAAGTTGGGTCTTCTAGGGAATGCTCTGATTCTTGACCTGCCAGCAGACACCAACTCTTCTCTTTGCACTGCTTTTTTGCTTCACTTATTCTTTTTCATATTAGATCTCAGACTTTTTAAATTCTATGCCAAGTAATTTCTCTCTGGAACTTATTTTAACCATTATTTCTAAGCACCAATGCAGTCCCAACATAGAAAAAGAAAATAAAAATGTACAAATAAACCCAAGCTAATTTCTAAAGCATGAGTCCAGGAAAATAACTTGAAACAAGGGAGATTAGACAAAAATACCCAAGTTTCTAAGGCAGATGTTTGATTTGCCAATATAGCTTTGTTCACTTTTTTTCTCAAACAGAAATACATTTCAGTAATAATCCCATCTTTTAATACCTTCCATTAAAATTGCTAGTTCTTTTATGGTACATTACCTCATACTCAAAACTGTGGTTCTCTTTGAGAGCAGCAGAAAGTCTGCACAAGATGATCAGGCAATGACACATTTATAATGGCTGTAACTTGCAGTTGAGGGATCACAGACTCTCAGAACAGTTAGAAATGTAAGCACATGGTGGGTTGACTCCTACCAGCAGCTAAACCACCATCCTGTTGCTCACTCACACAACACCAGTGGGATCAGGGAGAAGATTTTAAGGGCAAAAGCAAGAAAAACTTGTGAATTTAAATAAAGACAGTTTAGTAAGTGAAGTAAAAAGAAGAAAGCAAGTGCTGCACAGGCAATCACTCAGCACCTCAGCACTGTCATGTCAATGCCACACTCTGATCAGTGGCTAGTTTGGAAAAACTCTCTCACACACGCACGAGTTTGAGCACAATGTTATGTGTTGTGGAATATGGTCAGTCAGGGTCAGCTGTCCTGCCTGCGTCCCCTCCCAAGCTCTTCCCTAACCCAGCATCCCAGTCTACTCCCAGTCTAAGAAACAGAGGAAGCCTTGATGCTGTGCAAGCACTGCTCAGTAACTGCTAGAGCCTCCAAACTTGTGCCATGAACTCCATCAGTTCTGAAGAGTCACAACACACGTGACTAGCTATTTTAATGAAAAATATTCCAGGATGTTCCAGAACAGGGATGATTTTTACGAAGAGAATGTCCTGATAGAAATAACTTCAATCATGCTGAAATAGAACAAAGATTTTAAGAAAGAAAACCAAAAAGTAAATACATAGACATTTTCAGAAGCTCTATGCAAAATATTTGCCATAACACACAAAAGAAAGCAAAACAATTAGTACTATGCACAATCTACACTAAACTCGGTTTCACAGAACATTCCTTAAAGTGGAATGAAACTATGGATTTTATGTAAATAAAAATCCACCTCAGTACATGAGCAGTAACTGTGAATACTCACTGGAGAATTACTTCTAGTACAAGAAGATAACATTAAAAAATGAAAACTATCTCATGAAGTATTGATAACTCGATATCAAATAGCAAGAAGAAACATGATAAGAGGGAAGTAGTTATTTGTTCTTTGAATAACTACATCATTCTAAGCTCTATATTTTTACAAATAATTTTTCCTGTCATTCTATCTGTGATGATGATGACAGAGATGTAGTCCCTGTGTCTTCCTATAGCTCACACCCCCTACATTCACAAACAGTGGAATTCTAGGACAGGTTCTTTCAACACTGTTCCCCTGTTCAGCAAAATACTTCAGAATCCTGAAGTATTTTGTGCATGTAAAGTGACATGACACAAACAACATCAAAAGTGAACCCATTAGCAAAAGGAATCAGCCATTACTTGATAATCACTAGGCAGTGCTATGCAATTCTCAAGTGGCCATAATGTGCACTCCCTTGATGTAGACGAAGGAAGGCAATCATAATTTCCCTGAACAAAGTAGCTGGTTATCTGGGAGTGCCTGCCTAGAACTCTCAAAAAGAAGGAAATGTTCCCTCTTTTGTGTATAAGTGTTTTGAGCAAAGTTTTGAGGCTTCAAATGCACCAAAAGCCCAGGTGACTTTATTGCTACCTCAAAACCGAAACTTCCTTTATCACTTTTCCAAGTGGATATGGAAGTCTGTTTGGAATAGAGCTTTCCAGATTTCCAGACTTGCAATGGGATTGTGATCATGTATCACATAATGTTGAATATACAGTCTAGAATTTGGCTCTCATTTCAGAAGTTGCCCTTTATTTACACACCTTTCACCGTAGGCTTCAAGGGTTCTTTCTTCAATTAAAGAAATCTAATGTCATCACAGTTAGCATAATTGAACATTTGAATTGAATGCTTGGTCTCAGTTCCTGATTTCTGCACTCAGGTATAATGTCCAAATGCAAAGTTCCTCAGAATGTCAGCTTTGTTATTGACAGCCACCAAAAATGACTGAAGCAAACATGAAACAGAATGACAGAATACTACATCAAATTTTCCATGATGATGCATTCTTTGTTTAGCAACTATTTGTCTGTCAAGAAGTGAAGCAGAGACATTATTTCTACACATATACTTTTGTTATACAGAAGCACAGAACAATTTCTCTGGTTGTGTTAGGCGTGAGTCAGTAACTGCACCAATAATATTGTACCTTTATCAATAAAGATTCTTGTCATTGTAATGCATGTGATGCCCATATGCAAATACTATCCACAACCATCTCAAAAGGTTTGGTCCACACTTACTGCCCTCTAGGCATTCCTTGTCTGGAGCTGCAGCTGTCAGCTCCATCATTCCTAGATGGGGGATAGTTCAAAGTTAGCCACTGACCTTGTAAGGCCACTCAGCTCAAACTACACTAGCATTAAAAGGGTAGGAAGGGGTTGAAAGGGCTTATTT
Organism: Peucedramus taeniatus; assembly: GCA_013400575.1. Classification (NCBI taxonomy): domain Eukaryota; kingdom Metazoa; phylum Chordata; class Aves; order Passeriformes; family Fringillidae; genus Peucedramus; species Peucedramus taeniatus. The sequence continues at coordinate 71,799 of WBNO01021846.1, forward strand.
CAAATAATTGCACAATGCCACACCTGAAGAAATTAAAGAAAAAAAAGTTCAATTTTCTTATACAAAAAGATACCTGTCCTGCTGCCTCCTACTGCCTTCTTACTTATTTCATTCTTGAATGTAAAATCTAATGATAATGTAACCACCTCAAGAACTAAGTTGGGCTCTGAGAAAACGATGTGATTCTCCTGTGAGTGAAATAAAGACATACCACGTTTTAAAAATAAGAATTCACAATGGGGTTACTTCTTTCCACAATTCAGGGAAAAAAATCCTGTTTGCAGAAATTTTAAATTGCTGTTCTGTTTCAAAGTAGTCTGTTTCATCAGAGCTAAAAAAATACTAAATCTAAAACCACCTCCTCACCCAAATTTCTCTAAAAGCCTAAACAGCTTTTAGACAAGAGGAAAGCCTTGGAATGATGTAATTGCTGTGTTCTTCTACCCAAGGGGGTGCTAAAGAGAAAGCAGACTTTTCTTAGAGATGCCTGAAGTAAAGAGTGGAGACAATACTCAGACCAAAGAAGGGAAATTCCAAGCAGACAGAAGGAAAAATTAATCTCTGCAAGTGTCTGAGCACTATCACAGGCTGCCCAGAGAGAAAGGGCAATCTCCATCTTTAGAATCTTTCAAAACATGCCTAAATAAATTCCTGAGCAAGACCTAGCTTTGAAGTCCATCCTGTCTGAAGCAAGAGCTAGAGTCCAGATGACACTGTTTATTTACTGTGGGATTTTGGCCAGAAGGACTTTCATACCAATACCTTAAACTCTAGGTCTGTTAGGGAAGAAAAATATCTGTATTTCCAGCAGAACCCGGGGAAAACACAAGGTGCTTTGGGAGCAAAGCAGCTCTACACATTTGCTTGCCCTCCACTGTCTTTTATTGCCATGGTATTTCAATTCATTACAAACATGAATGCTTTTACCTCTTACTAGCCAAAGATAAACATTATCACCACTCCCCAGACAGTGAATTAAACATGCAAAGCAAAGCCCTAATTATCTTGGCCAAGGGTCAAATGCAGAAGCTACAGCAAATTCAAGAGCAGAAACAGGTCTTCTAAATAGTATCCTAGAGCCTTATTTTAAAGTATTTGTTGTTTGAAAATGATTTATTTAAACTATTATCACAAAATGATGAAGTACTACCTGAGGTCACAAAGCATGCAAAGTACTGTTTGGCTCCTACTTCAAGCCTTATAGCATATAAACGTGTTATTTATGTTGGTAATATGATTTAATTTGAAAGCTAATACACCTTAACAAGTTCTAACTTGAATCCAAATAATCCTGCTGACTCTATTCCAGTACAAGCAACAAGTAAAAATCAGATGTAACATTTACAATATTAAAATATTTACACTGTTTGCAAGGAACCTCTCTGCATGAAGCTCAATACTGAGTGGTGGACCAATTAGCACCCATAAATGTTTTATTAATGTCCGCACTTTGAAACAAATTTGGAATCAGAACTTAGTCCCTGCTACCTGGTCATAACTGATAAGGCAGGCAGGCAGGCATTCTGTAGCAATTTTTCACCAGTATACCATGAATTAAATGACAATAAACTAAATTGATCAGAAGTGGGGGGAAAAAAGAAAAGAGAAAGAAAGAAAATGTAAAGGGTTAGAAATAATTTTCCAAGAAAAATGACAAATTAGTTAACTTGCAGAAATTCAAACTCCTATTTAGGTTTTGATTTTAACTAGAGAAAGAAGCCTAATCAATAAAACAAAGGAAAAACCAAGACAGTTGCATAGTTTTTCCATGATTTAAAAATGTTTCATTTCGTATTTCCTTTCAAACAGAAGTTTTCAGACATATTTGTCCCTTAAGTGACAAATCAACCAAAGCCTATTTTCCTGAGGAATGGCACTGCACTCCTCACAACATTGCTGTGCTTCTCCCATGTCCCATCAGACACACCATCCTCACCATCACATCCCCCCCATCTCAGCTTTGCTCAGCTCACCCGTTGCCCTGGCAGTGCTCTCAGCCCCTTCTGTCCCCCTTGGCCACCAGAAAAGGTGGCTGTTGGTCCCTCCTGTGCCCTTCAGACCCAGCAGCACACACAGGTGCCCAGTGCCTCTGCCGTGAGGGGCATCCTCCAACTCTGCTGCTGGTGCCTCTCTGCTCACCCCTCCCCAAGTTTCACACCACTAGAAGCAGCTGTCTATCTTTGGTAGCTCTCCCATCCTATCAAGTCAAGTTTAGAAGGGGATCAAAAGCTTGTAGGATTGAATGGAAAACTAAAAGCTCACTCAAATGAAATTCCTTAGGAAATTAGGATTAAACACACACAGTACTATTATTTGTATTTTTCTATTAGTAACAACACAATGATATAGAGGGAGTGTAGGATTTTGGCCAGCTGTACTGTATATTTTAATTAAAAGTTACACACAAAAACCCAAACAAGGCAGAAAATCTGTTCCCAGAATGCAGTCACTGGGAACTTACTTTAAAATGAACAGAAAGGCAGTACTGCTGCATCTAAAATAAGTGTGGGACATCCTGATCTTACAGAATTTGAAGGGTGAATTTAAAATGTGACTAAACCTTTTCTGGTTTACCTGGTGGAAAAGAGAAAAATGTATATACTGTTGAGTACAGTGCTAAATTCATTGAGGACAGTGCAGATGTGTGAGTCATAATTGTCTGCATTCTGCAAGCTTATGCTTTAAGGTCAGTCTCCTAATTCCCTTGCTGCTGCATTTCCTCACATCAATATTTAGGAGTTTTTAATGACTTCTCTCTAACAGCTTTTTGTGCCAAGGAAAAGTTTGCTTTCAGGAAAATAACTGCACGCAGATGAGTGGCCACACTCACCTGGTCCTCTTCAATCTGTCTTCAGCCAGGCATTTATTTTCTTCCATACTTGTTCACAGTAGACTAGAGTCACTGAAAAGTAAATGGGATTTTCAGAGAAAACAGCAGCACAAGAATCTGGCAAAGCGCACATGTGTGGTAGTGTGGGGTGGTTTGGGGGTTTTTCGTGTTTTTGTTAGTTTGATTGTTTTTTTTTAAATCTGATGGAATTATACCATAATGGAAATACATATGAGCAAGAAAAGTAAAGATTACACAAAACCAATAAATTTACCTTCAAAAACGACATAAGAGAAAGAAGGAAAATTTTATTGAACCAATACTTAAAATAGTTTTGCTTCAGGTGTTAAAGTCAACCTCTTCATGGAGGTCTTTGTCTTCAAATGGTCATTTACAAATATCCCTCTGCAAGACCTCTTGTCCCTCAAGACAATCCCCTATCCACTTCTACTCCTATGTAGAAGGAGTAGAAGTGGATCACTTTTCCTGTGATGGTGTCTACATGCATGGAAAACGAGGACTTTGTGCACAAGATCCTCCAGTTATTAAATAATATTGATTGTGTAACTTAATATTTGAAAAATATGTACTTGTAGAAATGGTTTGTCTGGAACTAGTTTCAAGCTGTGCCGAAATGAGACAGAGAAGAGCTCAAGAAGGCAGGTTATAAGGTCACCTATCCTCTCAAGAGCAGAATCATGTCCTCAGTATAAGGACAGTATGAATCTAATATTCAATTTTTGCCTAAGTCCTCCTTCAATATTAGATGGAGAGGAGCATCTCTACCAGCTGTTTACAGGCCATAACTAAATATTTCTACTCAGCTTTTTACATAATACTACATGTCCTGCTTTAAGCTGGCAGGCAGCTAAACACCACACAGCCATTCACTCATTCTCCCACAACAGTGGGATGGGAGAGAGAATGAGAAGGGTAAAAGTCAGAGCACGTGTGGGTTGAGGTAAAGACAGCCAATAGGGAGAGCAAAAGCCATGCATGAAAACAAAGCAGAAGAAGGAATTCATTCCTCACTTCCCATGGGCAGGCAGGTGCTCAGCCATCCCCAGGAAAACAAGGCTCCATCACGTAACCGTGACGTGGGAAGACAAATGCCATTACTCCAAACACATCTCCCCCTTCCTTCTTCTTCTCCCAGGTTTACATGCTGAGCATGATGCCACATGGTATAAGATGTCCCTTTGGTCAGTCAGGGTTGGCTGTCCCAATGTGACCCCTCCTAACTTGTGCACCCCCAGTCTCCTGACTTGTGGGATGGGGTGAGGAACAGAAAAAGCCTTGGCTCTGTGCAAGGGCTGCTCAGCAATAATGAAAACATTCCTGTGGTAAAATTTGTGCTATTTCCAGCACAAATCCAAACTGTGGCCTCATACTAGATGCTATGAAAAAAATCAACTCTATCCCAGTCCAAACCAGCACACTTCACAAAAATGAAAGAAAATGAGACAATAAACCTTTCCTTCCTTTCATCTATTGTTGAAAAGGTACAAATATTAGAAACTCTGCTTTTTGAAAGTATTCAGTAATGTTGCACATCCAGCTGAGGTTTTGTGGCCAAATATTAGAGCATTTTCTATTATGCACTCAGTTTGCATCCTTAAAAATGCTCATCCTGTTTTTTCTTTCTTGAGAGCTCCTAATTATTTTCTTCCCCTCCAGAACCTCCCAATTCAGAGCTCAGCCACAGTTTCTCTCTGATTCCCTGTCCCTCACTCTGTGAGTCACTTTCAGAGTCAGCCTTCTGTTGCTGACTGCCTTCCACACATCTCTGCCTCCACATTGATTCACAAACCCAGCCCCAGGTTGCCCAGCAAGTCTCAGTCTCTTAATGGAAATTCAGCCCTGTGTTCTTCGCATCTCTGCAGTGAGAGTCCTCCCCATGGCACAGTTGCTTTGTTCCTGTATGAATTGCACTAAACATGCCTTGCTTTCAGCCTAACAACACTGAGTAACAATGCTGGAAGAAGAAAATAATTTAGTTTAAGGAAGAAGAGCAGTATTGACATTACTGCCTCTGAGGATTCTTATACCACTTTTTCCAAATATACAAACAAAATGGTCTCAAATTTCAGCATCATTAAAGATGAAGGCTTGTAAGTACACCATTATCTTGTGTTTCACTATCATTTATGGGCTCCATTAGCCTGATGGAAGCTTTCTGACACTTTCTAGCTCTTTCTGACAACCTTTTTTCCCCCCTTTTGTTGTGGTGTGCTTGTCTAGAACAGCAGAGGTTTAAAAAGACTGAATGGTTATCTCTTTTCTACATACTGGGAGCTGTTGTCAAGCATCTCAAAGAGCTCTTTGTTAACCATTAAATACTATGGAACAGTGGCTAATTAATTTTAGTGATGTAAAAACACCTGGGAACATTTAGTTATGAGCAGTGCCACATAAAGTCATCGCTTGTGTTGCCTGTTTATGTTTTCTCCCAGCAGAGTGTTTGTGGGTATGCCATCCTCTCACATTCATAGTTTTAAATCTATTTGCACATTCACCTTTTGTTCCTTAATCCATGATCTGAAATGTTCAAGTGAACATGGGATAACTGTGTTGTTTGAGTGTTACAATATTTACCTATGATGTGCTGGAGTGAAACTATTTTGTGGAACAAAAGACTGTGCTCGTTTGCACAGCCCACTTTATGTATTTCCAATGACTGCAGATTTTACCACTGGAAAAATGAGGGTATCTCAAGAGCAACTGTGTACAATGTGCCATGTGGTAAAGAAAATTGGAGAGTATAAGTCTAACTTGGGCATCCATGTCCCCAGCATGAAAACATAGCTCTTATCTCTGTTATATTTTTGAACAACCACCACATTCTTCCCTCCTGCTGGAGGATTAAGAACCCAAGTATTGGGTTCTTAATTTCCTAGTATAAACATACTTCCTATTTCAGTGTGAAAAGAGAGAAAAAATGGAAATAAAATTTAATCCAGAGGAGGTAAACACCTACTGGATCCTGACATATGTGTGTTTTTTTTTTTTTTTTTCACTTACGTAGCTGTGCTCCAAGATATTCTGTGGCAAAATGCAATAGCAGTTTATTGTATCACAGGGAAAAGTCTACTTAACTATTCTTCTACCACAATTATTCCTCAAGCTTGCTGATAAACATTATCGTATAATTTTAGTTCTGGACATATATCTAATGATTTTATTTCAAAGCATGTTAATGGCTGTCTGAGTGTCAGATCATCTACAGTCCATGCTGCAGCAATAACCATTGTAACACCATTGACCACTGACATCACTGTCTCAGCCAATACTCTTAAGTAAAGAATGGTAGTAATATACCAAATCAATATTTGCACCTTGTTCTTTATGGCTGCTTAGATATTGAAAAAGCATATTTCTTCTTGTCAGAATCAATAGCTTTGATTCCTCTATACTTTAGCATTATGATTCAAGTTCCCAAGCTGTACAACAAGTAAAAAGCACATAACCAACAACATAAAAAATTATAGCAAAGTATGAGTTGGTATCATGCAGCCTTTAACTGCAACTACACTTAATTCCTGGGAGATTAATTCCAAGAGGGTGTGAAAGGGAGACTCCATCCTCCCTACCACACATGTGTCCTTGACACAGATTTTCTTCTGCTTAATTAAGGCAAGCACTATTTCTTATTTGAGCAAGAAACAAGGCAGAAAATATGAATACAAATAAAAATAAATGGATGGAGAAAGAGAATGAAAAATATAACACAGGGAAAAAAAAACCACAAAAAACAAACAACAAAACCCAAACCCACAAAAGTAAACTCAGGAGAAGAGTTGGCCAAGGTGCAATAATAAGTAGATGTCAGGATGGAAGAGACTGACCCACAAGGGACTGATGCAAAAAGGTGTTCTGAGTGGAGAAAAGACTTCAAACAACCAAAAACGTGAGATACAGTGGAAAAAAGAGCAGGAACAGGATGAATAATACGAAGACTGAAGTATAAGGAGACAAAGACTACCTCTATTATGTCCTTACAATCTCCTTGACAGACCAATGCCTTCTCTAGAAATTGTTCCAAACAGATCATGTCTATCCTATCCATGGCTACTCCCAATTGATGTGAAATGAGCACCTTCATGTTGCAGAACACCTGGAACAAGTTCCAGCTTGGTGTCTGTTGCAAAGGCCTTTCATCTACTCACTCATGGGCTTATCTACAAAGCTGTACTTCATGTTCAGCGTGCATATGTTCTACACAGGCTGTGTGAGCACATCTCTCTAGATTTATCTGGCCTGCTCAGAGTTATATTCAAAAAACACTAATGAGAAATTTTCCTGGTTCTTGCTTGTTCATTGGCAGGGAGACTTTTTTGGTTGAGAAGAACTCCTGGTTCAATCCAGTACAATAAAAAGCATGCAGATACACTGGCCTCCAGTTCACTGCAGAACCCTGGATTCTCAGTGCTTTCTACAGAAGATGTATATTCAATGGACATAGGCTCTGTGCAGAGGTTCTTGATATGCTGTATAAAACATTGATAATAACATTATAATAATGTCTACAATTGGGATCTCTGATTGTAATCCCATATCTAAATTTAAATCTGATCATTCTTTGTATCTTGAGGCTGTGTATTTCTTGGGACAGGAAGAGTATGCTAGGCTCACCTAGAATTTACTCCATAAAACCATCCAGTGATTCTTGCTCCAGTAACTTTCCCTCACTTCCAGTTTTGAGCAGACAGGAAATCCTTGTACATTGTTCCTGGAATAACTGGAATTTCATAGGTATCATGAAGACTAGGTACTTGACATCTCTCCTAATATGGTGGATGAGGTTTTCTGGGAGGTGTTCAGTTAGCAGAAGTTGAAAGAGGTGCTCTGTGCTAACAAAACCATACAATACAAATGGTAAACAAAGGGATAAATAAATTTCCATATATGTGTTCTCTGATTAATTATGGAACTTGGGAAAAGTAGAGACAAAGATAAGTTTCTTGAGTGGAGAATAAGCCTGCACATAGAGTTTACAATAGCATGAAAGGAATTTTAATGTTTGATTACCCACTTCTTCAGGGCAAACTTCTCACTATCTGTACAAAATTCTAGTGTTTCCCAATCTTTTTTTGACCCCTATTCCCAACACTGCAGTCTACCACCTGATAACACATTCTCCTTTATATCCTTGCTTACCACCTGATAATAAATTCTCTTTTATATCCTTGCTTGCAACAGTAAGAAGATACGTGTTCAGCTCAGAAGATCAGGGGAGTGGAACAGGTATAACTGGCATCGTCCTGCTGACTTTAGGAACTCTCAAAACTTGGACAAAGACTCACCTTCAGAAGAGCTCCCTGGTTAGATGCTCTGACCAGGCTGCAGTGGTTTGAACTGGTGAAGCCTATGGCTACATTACTGTTTTGGCTTAGTACAGAAGAGTGTTCTCTAAGAAAATTAGCCAATAGTCACCACTTACCTTGTATAGACCTAGAGCAATCCAAAATTGGAAGATTCTCTCCAAGTGTTTTACCGGGCAAGCCCCACTTCCTAAAGTAGGATGAAGATCCAAACCAATATGTTGATCACACTGAGCTGAACTACTCCAGAGTGTAAAAACCATTTAACTATTAAAAACTCATGCAACATTCATGCAATGAATTTCAACCAATGTTCATGTGCCTTCATAGTTACTGAGGAATTATAGCCTACAGTTATTTACAGATTCGTTGCTCTTTGCTCACCTATCTATCCATCTTCTCTTTCAAAATATTTTCTCGTCTTTACCTAACATATCTTCTTTTGCCATGCCCTACCAAATCTTTTATCACCTTTAATTTTCAGCAATAGTAGTAGCAATAGTAGCAACACTAGTATCTTCCTCCACTTTCCGTTATCTGCTTCAATGGGGTATCAAAATTGGAATGAATATGAAAAAAAAAAAATAAGGGAGAGGTTGTTAATTCAGGTGGGGTTTGGATGGAGAAAAATTACTGCAAGAGCTGTGAGAAAGCCCATTTATTTCTGAAAAAAAAGGAATATAAGGGATAAAATCATCAGAAGGCAATCTTAAGGCAACTCTCTGAGAGTAGCAGCGTAGATGTCTACAAATGATATTGATACTGACCAGTAAATAGCACCTCTGAAACCCTGTGTCTCTGAACTGGGCGCTTGTGTGGACACCCTTATTCCCAGAATCCCAACTCTCTCATTCCAAGTAAATAAGAAAAAATTAGATAGGTATCTGTACAAATTACTTAGCTACACTTCATCTGCTAAAATGTAGGGAGTAGATTATGATGCATTTTGAGAGTCCCTCTGTATGTCTCTAACTGTGGTACCTGAGTCAGTAATTCTGATACTATCCATATTATAATCTAGTCATATTATAATTCCAAATATGATTGCTTTGCAAAACAAATTACAGTTCAATTCTGAAATTTGGTAGGTAAAATAACAGGAAAATAAGAAATACCAAATGCATTGCTGTTGATAGATAAGTGGTATCTCTCTCAGTTTCAGTTCAGTAGGTTTCCTTTTCATGTGTCTTTAAAATAAATGAACGTGCAGATATAACAGATGAGAAAAATAATGCCTTTTTTTATAAGTGTGGTTTAGATTCTGAAATTCTTAACCTTTCCTATTCAATTTAAACTCCATACATAAAAACTTTTCAACACATATTCTTTTGCCTTTCACTTCTTAAGAAAAAAAGAGAAGAGCAATAAACATGGAATGATTTTATTTTGTTCTCCTTTGTGCCCCCTAAGACTCTTCCCATATTCTGAATAGTCTCTATTGCCAATGCAGATGTGTCGTGTGACAGGAAAAATTAAAGCTCAAAAGACATTCAAGAACTGGGTAAACAGAACAACATATAAGCAGTGAAGATGAGCACATCCATGAGACTACTTACTTTATTGAATTTAATTCTCTACATATATGAAATATCTGTTGAGTTGATATGGAGTAAATAAAACCAGACCTGACTCTTGATACAGACTACTGAGTTCATTCCATCTTATGATAAAATAACTTTGGTGACAACTTTTCCTGTTTTCCCATCAGAACAATGTTACAGTAGACTGTGAAGTCAAAAGTATATTTTCTTCTCGCATCACTACTTCTTCCAAATGGTTTTTCTCTGAGTCAATATACACTGCCTTTAGCACAAATGATCAAGAGCATTTAGTGTAGGAAAAGTGGCATATTTTGCCAGCAATTATTTATTTGTAACCAGCAGTTGAGAGAGTTTTTTTTTCCTGAACCACTATCTGTATCTGTTTAAGTGACTTGCTTAGTAGAAGGTTTCTGAAAAATGTTGTGTTTTTTTTAGTAATTTGACATTTGCAAAGAAGCCATTATTTAGTTCCCCAAATGATTTCTTGCTATTTGACATTTTACGAGCTGAAATTCCATTTGCATGCAACCTTTCGCATAATTAATATGCTAAAAATGATTATTTGAAAGAGGAGTAAACCTGCCTTCCCATACCATGATTGTGTAACTGAGGTCATAATTATCATTCAGCTATTATTTATCCTCCATTCAACTTCACAACTCCTCACACAATGAGTCCCAGTTCAAAAAAAAAGACCTTTTGTTGTTTTTCTTTCTTTATCTGGTATAAGCCTCTGACGTGCTTCCAGTGTCAGTTTTGCTAAATGAGTTGTTTCAATAGCTGCAGTCATAAAAATTGAAGACACAAGCAGAATGCTCTTACTGCAGATCAATCATTATAGATTTCAGGTTTAGTACCTGTTGTAGGCACTGTATATCTGTTTCTGAGGAAGAATCATCATTTCACTCTACTTTGGCACTTGGATCCTAATTTCAGTAATGACAATGAATGCTGTGCTTGGTACCCAAGGCCACTATTTAGAAATGGGCATAACATATGAAAGTATAGCACTGCTAGAGACATTATCATTTGCCAATTGATATGTAACTATTATATATTATTTTTAAACATGGGAAAAAGACCAATGCAGTGAAAAAAAACTTATTAAAATTGGAAGTACTAATCAGAATCATGTGGTGTATATTGTATTTAGGCTTCTGGAAAACATTGGGTACATTTTCAAGGGCTGTTTAATCAGCACTGTGTAGCCACACCTTAATCTGTGATAAGTAGTTTAGCAAATATTAGCTAGAGCTTAATGTTGAGCCTTTGTTATAGAACGTTTATCTCGGCAGAACAAATTATAAACATCTCTCATGCAGAGCAGTGTCTCACCCAAAGAATATGACTCAGGGACAGAGCAAGGAATGAAGCAGTAGATTGTTTTAAAGGATTTTAGTACCACCAATGTTCTGATCTTTACTTGTAGGTGTCTAGGTGGTACTGTAGGACTCTGTTCTAAACCAACAAATAAACAAACAAAAGATTTAAAAGAACCCCATCACAATTCATAATATTTAAGTATGTAACACCCTATGAGTAATAATTATTCATTGATTAGATTTTTTTGTCTGTGTAAAACAATCTAGGAAAGGATTTTGATGATTCAGAACTGGGGAAGTCATGGAATAAATGGAATCTGAAGAGAAGATAAGCAATTCTCTTAAACTGAAAGATGCAGAAGCAGTTTGAACTTTCAGTTTAAAAATAAATAGGTAAAAGGGAGTTTCATAAAGACAAGTAAGAAAATATTCTGTATTTCTGAAATCCATTATGCTTTTCTAAGATTAAGAGTTCTTTTAAAACAACAACAACAACAACAAAAACAACAACAACAACAACAACAACAACAACAACAACAAAGTTAAAGTCATGTCTGATTTTTTCTTACATTTATTTCCAAAGTGTTAAAAAGGTTGCTTTCAGAAAAGCCCTGGGCTTGCACTGAAACTGTGGTCTTCTGTGAGATGCTTGAATGCCTGAGGAATGGGAATATTTTAAAAGATATTTCACAAGACCGATGCCATTTCATTTCAATTTCTTGCACCCTTGGCTTGCTGTTGGCTATCAGCCATCACTGTCAGAAGTGAAGCTTACAGCTCCAGAAAACAAAATATAAAAGAATATAGGGAAGCAGGAATCCTATTGAAAGTCTAAAATTAATCAGATTTTTAAAGATGAGAAGAAAGAATAGGCACAAGAGATTATTAACCGAGTGAGAAAAATTAAGGCAGAGCTAGAGAAAAGGGTAAAAGAAAGATAAAAACTAATGAGAAGTAACATTAAGAAGGCAAATGTGTTAAAGATCTTTTCTGTCTGTTATTCTATAGCCAAAAGAATTCCTTGGATTTATTTAACTAACAACAGCTTGGACAAGAATGGAAAGACAACAGGTTAGAAAGTATCACTATTTGATGACTTGAAATAGGCATAAACAAATTAAATACAGGTTCTGATACATTGAGGATTTGGTCTAAGAAAAGCAGTCTGTTAAATCTGAGAGCTGTTGAATGGATGAAGGAGGTTTTGGAAGATTAGATATCGTGAAAGGGTTTATTTTGTTTAGTTTTTCTTTGGGTGGTGTACACCATGAGCTGTCACCATATGATTAAGAAAATCTGAGTCTGATTCCCAAAAAGCTGTTGAAACTGATAACAGTTTTTGAACCAACTAGGAATTAACACACTGAAAAAATATCAACATGGCCTTGTCAATAATGAGTTATTTCAGAATAAGCTAGCTCTTCTCATATATAAAACCCTATCTTACAATTTTAGTAGAAATCTTCCATGGTGCTGTTAAAATGAGGTTAAGGAAAAAAATACAACACAAATGTGAAAAATTGAATGACCGATACAGCTTACTGGAAAATATATTCATGGTTTAACATCAAATTGGAAGAGATATATTGTGCAAGGTGTCACTACAGCTTTTCTTCAGGTGGGAATCTAGTCAGTGTATTCATAAATGTTTTGGCTGAATAAATGTTATATTTGGTAAGTTGCCATATTAGAGTGCAGGTTGAAGTAGTTCAGAGGAAAGGTTTGTAATTGAAGAGGGCGGTGATGGGTCAAGAAAGCAGCCTGAAATCAGGTGAAAACCAAGAACTATACATTCAGAGCAGTGAATGTATATCAGTACCATTCTATCAGGGTGATGCAAGTGAGACTTCCACCTTCCACAAACAAACCCTCCCACCTGTCCAGGAGCAGCAAAGGCCAACTGCTCCTTCAGAAACATGAAAATATGGTCAGCAGAGCAGAGGCCACTCCAGCCAGTGCCCAGTCCCATAGCACTCAACATGATTAAAGAAAATGCAGCTGACACATTCAGCCAAGAGCCCAGATCCTCAGGCAAGTGTCTGGTAGTGAGACAGGACTAAGGTCAAGCCAAAACATCAATCTGCAGCTCAGGTCTGGTGGCAGTAACCATGGCCAGGTGCCAGCACCAGCAAGATGCCACCTCTTATAGGTCTGTGCTCAAGGGACCTTGATACAGACTTATTTAATTGCTGTAAGGTAGCAGTGGGTTGAATCAGGGCATACAGAGCTGAGATAGGGAACTGAGAAAGGGATGTAGCAGTGTGGCACAGCATGGTGTGAGACATTTGGAGCTGGATGGGGTTTTCAGGTGTGAGAGCTCAGGCACCAGCAGGGGACTTGAGGTCTTAGGTGCTCTCCATGGGCCTGGTCTGCTTTTGACTAAAAGGAATTTTGGAGGGGATAGAGAACGTTACTTTTTCAGTTACTATGGGTAGTACTTCTTCACATTTACCCAATGTTGCCGAGCAAAGAGCAAGAGACTCATCCATTCTGTACTAAAGTATCCTTGAGCTCCTGCAATAAAACAGCTCAGATCCAAGTTTTTTTTAAGATTTTCTATTGTACATGTATTTGTGATTGCATCACTTGTGATTTCAATAACCTACTGACTCTGAGAAGACTTTGCTTTAGAGGGAGTCAGGAATTAGATGAAGTTCTGCCTGTGCAATTGTTTTGGTAGTTAATTGAAAGCTAGCAGTAATCTAAAAAATGTGAATGTCTAATTAAAAACCGGAGTGTTTCTAGTCTTCTTGTGAAGAACAGCTCATGGCAGTGACACATCTGAGCCTACCTGGTGGCTGAAGGCAGTTGCCCAAAAATAGACTCCATTTCAAGGTACACAGTTGATCAGTCTCTTTTTGTACCTCTGAGGGGCCATAAGGCAGGATGGGATAAAAAAAGGAATGTGGATTTGGACCTTCCCCTTCAGAGACCTGGACACTCTCTGCTTCTGTGGCTTGCTTTTTGTGTTAGCCTCTAACTCAGGTGAAAGCACAAAGGACCAACATGCTCCCCCTTTCTTTTTTTTTTTTTTCTTTTTTGTGCTAAGAATTTTAGGACAGAAAGTAAGACCATTAAGCTCCATTTTGAATGTGGGTGAGCCAAAGTAAAGATTCTGTAACCATACTGGTTCAGGCTAAGGAGCATTTTAGTTAGATAATAAATGTACAACGCAGCGTGCCAAAAAATAGCGTACAGTCATGTGGAGTTTCTCTTTGCCTGTTGATAATTTAAAAGACTGACACTAATGAGGTCCCTTGATAAGCAAAGGCAGAACTAAAAGCATCCCAACTTCAAAAGGATTTTGTTCCTTAAGTATTAAAGTGATGCAGAGGAGAGAAAGGGCTCATAGTTGTGGAATCCCATGAGTTAAGTCAAACTGCTTGAAGATTAAAAGCCATATCTGACCTTGTATCTCAGATATATAAATGATGGAAAATCTGTTCAGAGAAGATTATTGTCCCAGTTTCTGTACAATTTCTAAGGGAACTTCCCACAGGGGACAGTGTGGCTGAAATTTGATAAGGCCAGACATTCCTGAGGATCATGTGAATGATGTGTATGACTTTGTGAGCATCAGGCAGGAGTTTTTCCCACATGTAAAGCCTGGTAACCATCAATTCAAAAAAGACAAAAAAGAAAAAAACATCAGTCATGCTTCAGTAAGGATTTTATGGAACTTGCAGGAATGATCATATCCTAAAAATAAAGACATAGGAAGATTTAAAATGCTATACCAAAATAAAATATATTGGATAATATAAAAAAGAAAGATAGGCCAAGAAAAATAGAGTGATTTCCAAGGTGAGATTTTACTGCCCTGAAATTACTATGTGTTTCTCACTGCCTCTCTAAATTTTTGCCAGGCTATGGCTACTGTCTAATATCCAAAAGTCCTGGCTGCTTGTGGGTGTCTGATCCTGGGGACATCTGTGCAGGTACATCGTTCATTCAGATTACCTAAACCAGGCAACTGTCAAGGACTTAGTGTTCTTTGTTTTCAGCCATTGAATCTCCTGCTGTGTTTCACAGTCCCTGCATGAGCCTGGCCAGGTACCAGGAGCACCTTCCTCAACAGCTGAATGTTTGGGCACGGGACAGAAATAGTGTAAGGGTGGGAGAACAGAGATGGTGAGAAGGTGTACATGCTAGGTGTGGAAAGACTGGAAGCCTTGGCTGGCACAGGGAGAGAAACAGAGACAATGTGCTGGTTTTCAGTAGTAGGCAATAGGTGGGGGGAATAGGTGTGGCAGTGTGGGGCTGAGCTCTTGGCTGGGGCTATGGTCTGGCGGGAAGGGCAGGAAGAATATTATCTTATAAAATAATAAAATAAAAAGGGCGGGAAGGGGCCTTGGAAGGTCAATTGTCCAGCCTCTACTAAAAGCAGGGTTAATTTACGTGTGAGGACAGACTGCAGGCTGAATTCTCAGAGACTACAGGATCCTCATCCAGGCTTGGGGAAGGTGTATGGATGCCAAAAGAGAAAGGGCTGAGTTGGCTCCATGCTGCAACTTGCCATGTAGTTGGACATTAACAGAAATTGAGCATGTGGGGAACACATCTTTCCTAGGTGGGTTTATGAGCTGTCATGGAGCCAGCAGGGACTGGCCTTTAACTTCTATGCAAGTAGAATAAGGAGGCTGGCTAAATGAAAATACACTTTATGAAAATACACTTTTGCTAATCAGTTTTGAAGGAAAAAAATTAATCCTTTATATGGGATAATATAATATAGAACAAATTTAGAGTTGTCTTCTGCAGGAAGATACCAATCCAAAAGTAGAATCTTGGAAAGTTTGCCTCTGCAGATCACCTGTTGAAAAATCATAAGCAATTTGGAGAAAAAAAATTCCAATTCTAGGATGAATGCAACTCTATTTTTAAATCTTGAGTGTCTCTCGGCTTCTCAAATTCACTTCAGTATCCAGATCTTTGTTGACTTGTGTTGTGAAGTCATTTTATGAAGCTGACCAGTGTCTTGCTCAAATTAGAAGGAAATTTCTGCTTCCCTGAAGGGGAATCAGAACACATTTTGGTTAGGTATATAAAAACAATTTAGAAGACTGCCAAAAATACAAACTATTAACTATTTTCCTGGTAATTAAAGGCAGATCTGGGTAGCTCTGTTGTCCTAGGTTTAGCTACCACATCAAAGGGACTTGAGGGGTGTTAGCAACAGATTTTGAAGTGTTTTTTGATACTTATTTTCTTATAAAATACAGACCACTTAGCTACAATTTTCATAATAGTCCTTCTGCCATTATAGTAATTCTCAAATGACTTTGTCCTTAGAACTTTTCCACTCTTGTTCACATAAATCTCTCATACTTGAGAGTCCTGCAGATGCTTGAAAATGGACAAAAATTAAGGGTTCTCACAGCTTCTATGTCTTTTCTTGGGGGCCCAGACTACAGAGGAAGTGGCTGTAGCCAGCCATGGGTTGGCCTCTTCCCCTAGGCAGCTAGTGACTGGATAAGAGGACATGGTCCTAACCTGCCCCATGGGAGGTTTAGGTTGGACATCAGGAGGAATTTCTTCACATAGGATGTAAAGATGGGAAAATAGGCTGCCCATAGATGTTGGAATGGGCTGCCCAGGGAAGTGTTGGAGTTACTGTCCCTGGATGTGTTTAAGGAAAGACTGGATGTGGCACTCAGCGCCATGGTCCAGTTGCCACAGGGATGTTGGATCATAGGTTCGAATCAATGATCTCAGGTGCCCTTTCCAACCCAACTGATTCTGCCATTTTATGGCTAAGATGTCTCTAAATAAGCTACCCTTTTTATGAGAATTGAGTGACTATATGCTGCAGGACTAGTCATAATGTTTAAAGGCATTAAAAATGAAAAGCCTGTGTGTTTTCTTGATTTGTAGTTAGTTGTCAAAACCAGTCCACAGTTTTATGACTTAGATTTGAGGAATTATTGTCTGTCAATTTTTATCGTTTGTCAATTATGTTTCCATTTTTACAATTATTTATTTTTAATTTGGAAGGGAAACAAATGGAATCCAGAGTCTTAAAGTTTAGCATAAATGGGTAGGATTTTCACTACTTGGAAAGTGCTAAATGCCTTTTTCAGGATCAGAGTTTCCTTGCAGTTTGGAAAATCTCAATATCAAACAAATAATTTAATTTCCAAGAATGTATGTGGCAAACAATATGAACAAGGAAAATCTCTATCTAACTGAGCAAAGAACTTGTGTATATTGATATATTTAGCTTTCATATTGATAACAAATTTTATTAGGAAGAAGTATATCAAGGGATGAAAAAAATTGGGGCATAAAGAATTAGAATTAGAAATTATATGAATAATTGAAAATTATTATTGCAACTTGTTATAGCTCTCAATCACAAGGAAATTCACTTCTCCTGACCTCTGCTCCATCTCTTAATTCTGTATAAATAGAAGATTAAGATTCCAGATAAAGAAACAGCCATGAACATACTCACAGGAGTAGCAATAAACTCATACAATATTCAACAAATTGAGATAACCCCTGTTCAGTACAGTAAGAGCTTTTATTATGTAGTCAGTGTTGGCAGGTAGACATAAAATGCCTGCTCTTCTAAAGGACATGGATCAGACCTCTAATGGGCTTCAGAGAGGTCTTCCTCTGCAACACTCACATCTGCATCAGTGTGCTTACCTTCTAACAAGGAGAGAAGGGAAACTGAACTCCATGTAAGTAAAGGAAACCTTTTTCTTTCACTTGGTATTCATCTCTTGCAAAAGTTTGCTTTGTTTCTGCTTCCAAAGGAGGCAAGCAGGGCTTTTTGATTTTCACACTGAATTGTGATCATACTGTGATCTTTTTAAGACATCACATGATGCAGCTACAGAATCTTCCTCTCTGATCTGAAGTACTTGTTGCATTAGCACATTATTACTCCACAAACCAGAATACTGCTTTCTTTAATCACTGATATTGTAATTAAAAATAAATTAAACCGTACTATACCTGTCCTAAAAAAACTGAAGGGGTGCACAGTTTTTTTGAAAAGCCTGTTTTCATTAAACAAAAGGAGAAATAAACATGTGTTTACTACCCCCTTTGCATTTTGAAGCCAAGCATTTAGTTTTATAACATTTTTTTTACTTTGACATTTATTAAAATAATTTCCTTTGCTAAAAGCTTTTGTGAATTTATGTTAAAAAAAATTGTATTTGCCTTTAATTATACAGTGACACCAAAAACTGACTAACTTTCCAGAAAAAAAAAAATCTCATTTAGTCTTACTATTAAACATTGCGTATACACCACAAGAGAAATGCAGTACCTTGATTTTCTGAAATGTATTATTTGCTTAAGGGAGGATAGCAAACTTTGAAAAATGAGCTCATTATTAATGCAGTAATAGGGTAAATGTATTAACAAAAGATATAAAAATATTATTTAACATAACTATTTCTGTCTTAGTAAAAAATATTGTTAAAGGCATTAAACCTGACTTTCACCCCCTCTACATCTCCCCCAGTTTCTTAAGGATCAGGCTTAGGTACTAGGAATTGAAAGAAAAGAGACATTGAAAAATAGATTTGTTATGCCTGGGATAATGGAAGGGAACTAATTTGTGAAGCCACTGTCTGAACTGAATTATGGCCTCCTTCTCTGTTACTTGCATTAAGCCCTCTAGTTCATAAGTGATCACTGCTAAAAGCTACAATCTAATAATAATAGTAATAACACAGGTACTAGCACTACAAGCTTCAAATGATGTTCTCTTTGTGTTAGGTATTACAGAAACACAATCGAAAAATAGTTGCTATTATTTTCCCCATTTCTCACCAATGAGTCACAACACATTTAAGAAAATATCAAATGTTCTCCTGAGACAGGGTTTGCTGCTGGAGTGAGGCTTAGAGCACCCTGACTACATCTGAATGACTCCTTACTTGCACCCTGCACTTTCCCCTGTCTCCCGCTGCTTTGATTGTCCAGGTCAGACACTTCTTGTAGCATGTGCAGGACACATGCCTTGACTTTCTTCAAGAAAGGGGGTGCAGGAAAGGGAAGAGTAGGTTGTAATCTTTGTGGTTTCACTTAAAATGGAAAAGGATTAACAGAGGAGCTGTTAAGGATTGAGTGCAGTTGTGTTTGTTCAAAGGTCCATACGCAGCATCTCATCTCCAGCCCGTGATCAGTGGAAGGTGCTTATGGTGGAGCACAAGAGCAGACAAGCACACTCCAAATAGGCACTTTGTTCTTTTGACACAATTAACATCTTCTGTATTTCATAGCCACTGGTGGCATTCTTCTGGTTTTCCCCACATCAGAAAATGTTCAATATCTTTTAAACCTCCAGGGTCCCTAAAACCTCATCAGTTTTTGTGAGAAGGAGCTATGTATCTTAATACCCTATGTGAAGTATGTGGGTGTTTCTTGGTTATTATTTAAAAACTTTTGTTCTGAAAGCCTTGCACTCAATTTCCTTTGCTGATCGCTGTTGTTACTGAAGGAGACACAGAACAGCTTCTTAACCTCTGCAGGGCATGATTGATTGCATAGCTCTAACATATTTTGTCCACAGTAACTTCTGCAACTAAAAAAAAAAAAAAAAAAAAAAAAAAAAAAAAAAAAAAAAAAAAAAAATCAAATTACATTTTATTAGCTATTCATGGACAAAATCAAAGCAATATTCTGATAATCCTTATCTTTCTATTACTTTTTTCCTTTATAGTCTTCCTTGAGCAATTTGAACTTCACAAGTTTCCTGTTGGCTCACTTTTCTGGTTGTCATGGTCTCTCTGAGTGGGAGCCCTGTTTCTTGGAAATGCAATATTGCTCACTCTTCCTAGCACCTGCTGGCTCAGCATCATCTGCAAGGTTGTTAACCGTGCACACTGTCGAGACTGTTGATAGAGAAGATCAAAGCTGTTCAGTCACTTTTCCTCCTCTCCTAATGATTTTTAAAGATTCAGAAGCTGTTTTCTTTTATCTTTCTGAAATGCATTGACATTTAAAGTTGTTTCAGGTGACTCTCTCTGTAGTCTGCATTGGAATATTAAAATGCTTCCATGTTGGAAAATTTTTCTATTTTATCTATCACCCAGTTGCAATTTTCATTATAATAAAGATGGAAGTGATGGAGGACAGCCTTTCTGTTGACCAAAGGTTTGGATTTGGCTTGTCTTTCTGAAGGATACTGCCTGAGAAATTCAGTAGAATGTAAAAGCACGTTTCAGATCCTATATTAGAAAGTGGGCTCATACTCCATACCAGTATTATACACACAGTTTTAAAGTGTTTTGTCTTTATTACATCTGTTTTATAGGAAGGAAAAAAATAATTTGCTGCATTAGATTGGAAAAATAATAGATATCTTGAACTAAAAGAGTCAAACAATTGAATTAAAATTATTGATAATATTAAAAAAGAAAAAATATAAGAAAAGTATTATAATAAAAAATAATATAAATAAACATTAATAAAATACTATAAGAAAAGTATGATAAAAGGATCTTCCAACTATTGGACTAAATTTACTGATTTTTCCTTAATGTTCAAATGATCTTCCACGAACAGAATTAAGTTCTGGCACAAAGAGCCAAAGAGCCCTTTTGTTTACTGCCCTTATATTTTAGTTTTCTACCAGCCTGTATCTTGCTAGCTCAAACCAATTTCTCAAGAAATAGACTAGAAAGGAGATTCTGTTGTGTTGCTAAATACATATTTTAAAAACTAGATTAATTGAAATGGGTGGCCAGAATTACAGCAATATTCTAGATGAGCTTGTAAATAATAGTATTTGAAGAAGAAAACTGGAAATAGTTTGCCTAATACATCTTAACATTTTACTTGCTTCTTCTATAACTTCTTCAAGCTGGTGGTTCACAGTTTGACTAACCACAGACATTTTCTTTGTCCTACAGCTAGTTTCTGAGGGTTTTTGCTGTTGGTTCACCAATAAATGATGGGAAACTGCTGTTCTTTGACATTCAACATATTGTCACATTTCTATTCATCTATTGTCTGACCCTTGCAGTTTGTTGTGTTCCATTTCTATGCTTTGACAAAGTGTTCCTGGTGACTCTTAAGACTTTCTCCTAGCCCCTGCTGTCCTGGAGATCAGAGCAAGAAATTGCTCTTTCCCCTGAGGCAAGCAGGCAGCTCTGAATATTCCACTCTACTCTGAAAATCTCACATTCATTCCCCTTGGTTTTGACCTCTACTTTTCCTTTTCTGCTTTAATTTCTTCCCAAATACAAACTTCTATGCCATAACTTCCCAAGAACAAAATGAAAACAATGCAAATACTTAAAAATGTATCAGGCTTTCTGTGGACTGCACTGTGCCTAGAATTGGCAGGAAAGTGATTTTTAGGAGCATGGGAAGTTTAGCCCACGTTCTTTGTCTCCAGAAGTGTAGGGAGGTTTGTTCTGAGATGCCACCAAGAAAGAGCCAGAGCAGGGAGGGCGGGCAATAGCAGAGGGTAGCGGCAATGCAGGTGGGATTCTGCTCTCCCAGCAAGGTTACAGTCCCCCCAGATCTGAGCAGGATGGGTCATAGCAGGGTGCCACCCAAGCAGAGTGATTCATGAGGCCCACTGTCCCATCAGGGATTGCAATTAGGAATAGGTGCATCCAGAGAAAAAGGAGACAGGGCAGAAGACAAATTAATAGGTCTGAAGTCAATCCAGAGACAGAGCCAGAAACAGAGAATAAGATACCTACAACTACAGGTATCACAGACAAAGTAGAGTAAACAACAGCCATAGCAGATCCAGGGGTTATTTAAGGAAAAAAAAATAAGACCAACAAACCAAAAGACAAGAGAATAGATGTCTCACTCTATTTGATGAGTACATGGTGGCTTCCCTTGCAGGGCTGTGTTCACCAAAACCTATGCAGTCTATGCACAGGTGGTTTTGTCTTGTCTTCTTTCACTAATCAACAGATTCAGAATTTTCTGCTTTGGTTTAGCTCAATTTTTACCAAAACTTACAAAAGTCTCATGTTGGTTTTTACTAGCAGGTTCCTGACAGAAAATTCAAAAGTTCAATTTCAGCTAGTCATCCACAACAAAGTGTCTGCAGCCTGTAAAACATCAGGAATTTAAGTTATGTTTTTCGCCTAAAAAAGCATCACAGCTCAGTCTAGAGCTGAGGGCCTAAGCCTGAGCTTAAATGGAATTCTGGGACCGATCTGCAGAACTTGTGTGGGTGGAGAGCCCAAGTGAGGTTGGTCAAAGCAATTTAAGCCTATTAGTGCATTCATGGCCATGCACTTATGTATCACCTAAAAAATCTAAAATTCTTCAAGCAACCAACTCAAAATACCATTGGTAAGCTAAAATTTTCTGCTCCATTTTACCACTTCTTTTAATGCTCTCTTCTTATGAGGATTTCTTCCTGAATTTTCAGCTCTATCCATCTATCTAAAACGAAGAATTAATCTGCATATATTCTAGAGCAAACACTGGCTGAAGTCACCACCCGCTTCTTGGTTTTACATGTGATGTAAAAGTATGCTGTATTCCAAAGTATGCTGTAGCAAGGGATTCCAAACCACAGTCAATGGGGGTAGCCAAGAGACTTTTAGTAGATCTTGCTGCTCTGTCAGCTGCAAATACACACGATCCTTGAAAGATCTTCCCCTGAGTTCATTTGGATCTGGTCAGATGCAAGACACTTCCCAGTCAGAAGCTCTAGAGGTGCAATGCACTGGGAGTAATGGCAGAGCAATTTATCTGTGCATGATAAACTAGTCTGGAAGTAATTTTTTTTCTGAAAGTATTCCCTCCTCTAGGAGATGCTGATACTAGATTTTCCAGTCTAGTAAATAAAGGAAGACAAGGTGCTCATTAAAAGCAATGCTCCTTTCACCTTGGCCATATGCTGTTTATAAGCAACTGTAGTGTATTATTATGCCAGTGACAGCAGTAAATCCTTGGAGAAATGTTCCTGTGAAAATGCAGCCCGCCTATGTCTGCAAGGCTGACAATCACTGCAGTGATTAACATAGAGATACCCTTATGCTAAGCCCTCAGTACAATTTTTATTGCATCACTCTGCCTCCAACTCTGGATAAACTTTGCTTATGTATTTGTCTGAAAGAAAATAAATAAAGCCAATAATGTCTTAAAAAAAGAAATGTTCCATTTCTAAAAGGAAGAAAGTCAGGAGAGTGCTGTGATTTCAGCTTTACCAGGCAGCTGATGGAATAATTTCTGCATGATGTAGGATCCATGTGCAGAGTACAGCTCAGTAAGCAATACCTTAGGGTGACAGATAATTCATGTTGTTTGGCTCAGCATCAGCTGAGAATTGTGATTCTTAGCTGGCTGGCCAATTAGAGTAAGCATATTCTGAGTGGCCAGCTCACATCTTCCAGCCTGTCAGGACGTCAAGACACTTATCTGCTTTCCAATTCCTGCTGCTCCAGGAAGTGCATGTGTAGGATCTTGTCTCTGTGTGGGTCTGCCATGGTTTTGCAAGCAAGTGAAAGCCTTTTTTTTTTTTTTTTCGTTATTTGGATAGGGAAAAAGGACAGAAGATTCTGGGGGGAAGGGATGAAGGAAAACACACTGTAGTAAAAAAGATGGCGCTGCCCACTGCAGATAAATTAAATATGTTTAGAAGTTCACCCACTTCTTCTATTTGACATGTGTGGGCTAAGTTGTCCTGTCATTAGCTATAGATGGGTGACAAACAGGCAATTCTTTCAGAGTAGAATAATTTCAATCTTTAGATAAAATGAGGAAACAGAATATATCTTATCCTGCCTTTCTGAACAACTTTAGCCATTCCACTTATAATATTAGAAGGTCATTTTCCTTTATAATTGCAAATCTTTCATACTGATTAAATTCTTTCTTCTTGTAAAGAAAGCAGTTTTATCATATTGAAATGGTAGAGAAATTGTAATTTTACCACTCTTTAAATGTAAAATGCATGCATTGCTATAAATATGGCTGCTACAGACCTGGTCTAATCCGGTGATTTTTACAATTCAGCTCAGCTGTTCTTAATACATTCAGTGATGCTTCAAGCAATCAGCTTTACATGGCCTACAATATTCTTGTGCATGGAGAAGAAAGATTACTATTTTAGAACTTGCAAAAGCAATAGCTGATAAGAAGATGTCAGAGAATCATGGAGTCATAGGATGGTTTGGGTTGGAAGGTATCTTTAAGTTCACAGGGACAACTTCCACTAGACCAGGTTACTCAGAGTCCTATCCATCCTGGCCTTGAACACTTCCAGGGATGGGCATTCACAGCTTCTCTGTGCCTCACCACCCCCACAGTAAAGAATTTCTTCCTAGGTACTAATCTAAATCAATCCTCTTTCAGTTTGAAGCCATTGCATTTTCCTAACACTGCATGCCCCTGTAAAAAGTCCCTCTCCAGCTTTCTTGTTGGCCACACTTAGGTACTGGAAGATGCTCTAAGGTTTCCCCTGTGTCTTCTCTTCTCCGGGCTGAACAGCCCCAGCTCTCTCAGCTGTCAGCCTGTGCTTACAGGAGAGGTTCTCCAAGTCTCTGATATCTTCATGGTGCTCCTCTGGACATGCTCCACCAGTTCCATGTGCTTCTTGTGTTGGAGACCTGAGAGCTGGACACAGCACCCCAGGTAGGGTCTCACAAGAGGGGAGATATCCTCTAGATGCCCTCTCCTACAGTTTTCATTTCCTCAGCACTTGAATATACCCCTTGCCATATCTGTATTTGGCATAATGGATGGCAGAAACTCCTGTCAGGACAGAGAAGATGGGAATGTGTATGTAGGTGTAGACAAAAGATGTAGCATAGAAATGAAAAAAAAGGGGAGGGGAAAGTCATGATAAATGTGGTTAAGCACTGGAACAGATTGACCAGAGAGATGATGGAATCTCTGCCCTTGGAGGTTTTCAAGAATGAGCAGGGCGAGGCCTCAAACAAGCTGATTTAACTTAGGAGGTCAGCCTGCTTGGTGACAGGGTCAGACTGGATGGCCTCTGCAGGTCACTTCCAGCCTAAGTCTCCTGCTGATTTTTCTGAATCAGCATTAGCAAACAGTAACCTTCTACAGAAGTAAACGATCTTCTTCAGCAGACTATCTAGCTGCTTGTTCTATCTCACTAGCTCCTAATGTGGTTCCTCAGTTATGTCAAATTAGCAAAATTAGTATTCCTTTGCACACAAAATTAGCCTTGTTCACATGCCATAATTATTTTCACTTCCCACCTTGAAATCTAGGCAGACATCTCAATGATTAGATGTTATCACTCTGTTTTTAGTGTCTTACTGTGCTTTTGAACATCTTTGTTTCAAGGACAAGATATTGATGTCTTGTTTGTGGAACATTGCACAAGCATGTAGCTTAGTCTAGGGGCATTTCCAATGAGTCAGGTTAATGGGAAACAGGAAAGAAAGCAATTTCCTCTTGCTACTTGGCTCATCTCAATTTTTCTTTTTCTCTTCCCCCTCCACATTTTGTGTCAGCTGCAGGCTTAAAATCAACCCCTAACCTCTTTGTTCTCTCTTTTTCTAGAAATTCCTAACCCTTGTTTCATTTCTGGGGCTCACTGTTCTGCTCTGCAAGCCATACTTCTCAGAGGCAGCAGGAAAAAAATTAAAAAGTTTTACAATGATGGTGAAATTAATTATAAAGGAATAGATCCTACTTAATTCATCCAGAAATTTCCTGGGGAAGCAGTAATGTCAGCTATCATATGCAGCAATCTCCCAACATCTTACATTTTAATTTTTTTGGTGCTTGTTTTTTACCGAAAGTCTCTGGATGGTTTTTTTTCCATAATACATTTCTGTGTGCTTACCCTCAGTCTACTGTAATCTATGCAATTTTTGAAACTATCCACATTCTATAGACAATTGGGCTAATCAGAGATTTCAGATGAAAGGAATAAATCTTGACAGTATGAATAAGGTTTCCTTCAACTACTAGACACAAATGATAATTCATGGGAGTCAGAAGCCCAAAGATAGAGTGTTTTCCTAACTGAGGGTATGTTTTTCACAATGCTGATAAATTCCACCAAGTATTTTTGTGGTGTATACAGTTATATATGTATACATATATACAGCATATGTGTGTATACAGTTATATATGACAACTGCATCATTGGCAAAAATTATATTTTTAAACTGTACAGGTTGCACATCCTGGTTACCTGCTCCTGAAACCCCGTTCCTGTGGGAACCAATACAAATGTTCCCTTGTAAGTGACAGCTGAATGGAATCAGTCAGAGTGCTTAACAACTCACATTTATAAGAAGACAATTTACAGTCTTGCAAATTCTATTTTATTGAATAGAATATGTTTCTATTGAAAATGAATAGGATGAATGGGATTGTTAGTCCTATATTTTCAGGTCTGGTTCACAACTGATGGAGTCTGTAGTTAATGAAAATTCATTTGTTGTATGAATGCTGCTCTTTAGCTTCCCAATACAAAGCGTTACACTTTTTTTTACATTGATGTATGTATGTATGAATTGGGGCATCCTTCATATCTGCCTATAAAGATGCCTCAGGTTCCAGTAAAGTGTCAGGACCCTGACAGGCTTCCCTTGTTCTGGGAGTTCAGCTGACAGCGCTCATGTCCAGCTCACTGATGGGAGTTGCACTGAAGAAACCAACAAGACTCTACATAGGTGCCCACCGCTTGCCTTGGGAGCTGTCTTCATGCTAAAACTCTCTGCCTTGTTCTCCACCAGTCCCCGAAATTTTAAGACTGATTTGTGCTTAACTCAAAGAGCCAAGGAAAACTACTCCTTGTTACGTGGCCCATGAAATGCAATGGGGAATTGTGACTTCAGTGTGCACTCTAAGGCTCACCCCTTTAAGAGAGATGTGCTTTTAAAAGTCATGCAGACAACAATGACACTGACATGGTCTTTAAGCAAAACAAAAGCATTTTAGTGTTATGTAATTTGGATTGCATGAAAATCAGCTCTTTGCGCTAGTCACAATTTGTATGTTCGCCCTTATGTCCCAGCGGTGCCATGGGGTTTGTTTTTCCTAGTTGCTGTGAGGTGTAATTCTTGTGCAGCCACTGGAAAAATCCAGCAGTTATATAAGACATTTTAAAAGTTTCTGTTTGAACTCTTCCCTTCTGTCTTATTTTATCTGTTTGTAACTGGTAATTATGAGTTCACGCTGATCTACAATTTCAGTTTCCACAGCAGTGCTTTTTAAAAGTTATTTGGTTTTAGTCTGTCTTATTCTTCTCCAGTAATACATTTCAAGGGTTGGGTGTAATACTGAAATATTCATAAAGTTCTTAACCAGTTGCAAATTTTTGGACTGTATTACAGTAATGGAAGCTGCCTGAATGACAAATGAAGCACAACAGAGCAGAAAGAGAGGTGACGGGAGAGCAAAGGAAAAGAAGGGAAAAAAAATATAAGAAACTGAGCATAAAGGAACAAGAGACGTGCAGATTGTGACAAAAGAAAACCAGAATAAGAAAAGGTGAAAAATACTGGGAAGAGAGAGCAAGAGAAACATTAAAAATTTAGTATAATTCTGTGGTCACTGCCTAACAAATAGGTTAGCAAAATGTCAATTTTTATCCAATCTCATACCTGTCTGTTTGACACACTACAGTACCTGAAAGACTAATATGCCCAGTTTGATACTTAAGTTTCTGAGGACAACAAAACACTTGAGGTCAAGCACAAGATGATAAAATGAAAAAAAATGTTGTTGAGAAACTGCCATCAAAACAATTACAGGAGTTATCTGAATGCAAATTCTTAGGGACTAGACTTCACACTAGTTGAATTTTAAGAAGTGGTGGAGGACCACTTTCTTTAGGATCTGTTTCTTTGGATAACCACTCCAAACTGAATGGCCTGCTGTGTTTGAAAATCAGCTTTCTATTGATTAACAGTTGCACTTGTGCTAAAGACTAAATCAGATGTGTTTAGAAAGACTTGCCTTCCTTTGCAGCCTGTTTATCAGCATTAGAGCTATTTCTACTCTTCAGTTTCTCTGCTGTTGTATTCCATGGTTTTAGGGGCTTCACTTGTATGTTTGTTTTCCCTCTGGGATTATTATTACCTGCTTGGTTTTGTCAGCATAAATTCACATGGAATATCTCTCTCTAAGATAGGTTTACTGAAATGATCCTAAGGATTTTTGACCCATTGAAAACAATAATAATTGAAGAATTTAAGCTAAGGCGAAAGAGCTGGTTGCTGTTATTCCTTAAACAGCCCCACTGGAGTCAGAATCTAGGTGTGTTTTCTTCTTAAAGTTAGTATTCCTGTTTTAAAATGCTGGGAACTGCATGAAGGATTTCTGCCTTTGACATCTTACTAAGAATTTAGGAATAGGCCACTTGTTGCAAATTGCATCTGCCTCTTAGGTTTAAACCTAAATCCAAGTGGCACATTTAGGAGGTTTAGCCCTGAGACAACTTGATTACATTGAAGAATCCTTGTAACTTCAGGGCTGTTTTACTATGTGTCCCTACTTAATATCCTTTTGGTCCAGCTATTAGTACTGAACTTCTGTGGGAACATAGCACTTTGTACTCACTTCAAAAATGTGATGTAGAACAAATTTGACACATGATTTTGAACTTTATGTCATATCAGAATTTTGTCTACCAGATCATAAATCAGACAGGAAGTAGGTCCTAGATGATGGACATGCATTCATAGAGACACAACTGTATAATTTGTGACTTGAGAATCTTCCTTCATATTTAGATTAATACCACTGTAATCCATGTTTGCCCCCAATAGCATAAAACTCTGTGCACCTCCAGAGAATATCAACATGCTTATACCAACAGTAATCCAGAAATTTAGCTTATCTGTTAGAGTTCTGAAACAATTGCTGATTGAAATTTCCGATCCATTTGTAAGCTCTGTGTGTGAATTTGTTTTTAAATCAAGTCAAGGAGCAGGAATGAAGGAATAGCAGAAAAATTCCAGTTTGCTTTTTTTTTTTTTCACATTCACTGCTGTTCTATTCGTCTACAGGAGAATATTGATTTCAGTAAATAGAACCTCTTTGCTGAGTCAGAATCAAAGACTGCAATCAAAGGACACCATTGCAACCGGCTGGCAGTGGAGCAGTCAGTACTCACAGTCATGTGTTGCTTCAGCAGTGCATGGGAGAAGTGATGATCCCAGGGTGGGCTCCAGTCTCAGAGACTGCACCCCAGTTGCAGTCAACTGGAAAATACTAAAAAATAATGCCATTACTTGAATTCTACTCCATGTCCTTGATGACTAACTCAGGGTCATAGAAAGGTCTTGACCACTATACCATGTCCCCTTAAAATAGGCCATACAAGCTTGAAATAAACAGGGATCATCCTTTTATTTCAAAAAGAGCTAGTTGGAGATGACAAGCTATTATTGTCCTGACCACTCTCTCCTACCCTCTTTCATTTGTCATGCATATAGGGGTAAGCCAATCTGGTTTCCTTCCTCTTTGCAATCTCACTCTCATATTTCTGGGTTGGGTTTAGTGTACCTGCGTTGTGTAAAGAAGGGGGCAGGATTGGTCAGGAGAGTATTCCCTTTCTGTTGTCGCTAGTTCATCATGAACTTGTACACACTGAACTCTTACTGATCCAGAGACAACAGGAACATCTTGTAATATGTAT
The DNA here is from genome assembly GCA_013400575.1 of Peucedramus taeniatus. Classification (NCBI taxonomy): domain Eukaryota; kingdom Metazoa; phylum Chordata; class Aves; order Passeriformes; family Fringillidae; genus Peucedramus; species Peucedramus taeniatus. Next base: position 101,384 of record WBNO01021846.1, read on the forward strand.
TTAGGAAACTCACTGGGAAAAGAAAGTAGTCAGTTGCAGTCCTTTTAGTAGAGCTAATTTATGACCTTACACAGAAAAAAATACTGCCAATGAAACACAGACTAGAGACCTTGAGTACTGAATGTTAGAGATTTCATTATTTTGACCAAGAGATTTGGAATGTTTCTGCAAATGGGATAGTTTCAGCAAGGGTTATTTTCCAGTCTGCTCTGGCTAATGTTTCAGGGGGCTAATGCATCTTTTAGGGAGCGTGCAATGAGTGGTAGAATCCCCTCAATACCATGCTATGTACAGGAATATAATGGATCTAGGTCTCCCACACTTGCTCTGAAAACCTGAAAAAAAAAAAATATATATATAAAAAGGATGAAGGGAGGGGTTTTTTGTCTCCTCCTGAACCTACGAGGAAAAACAATCCACTGCAAGAAACCCTCTCTTGCATATTAACAAATCTCAGACTGCATCTACTTTAGCAAGTCCTAAGACTTTTAGAGGCACACTAGTCTTTGCGTTAGCTACATTCTGAACTGTTCAGATGTGTTAATGTTGAGGCATGTCTAGACATGCCAAGAAGCAAAAATTAGAGAACTGGGAAATACTAAGGGAAAAATAAACACAGGACTAAATACTAAAGGAAAAACAAACTACTACAGACTTTTTGTAGTTCCAATAGCAGAAAGCAAAAAAAACCCCGATGTTATGATTTCAATTTTGGCCATAAATAGCTGTTACTTACACCTTGTTTCACAGAATCACAGAATAAGCTGAGTTGGAAGGGACCCTAAGGGATCATTGGGTTCAGCTCCTGGCACTGCACAACACCATCCCCAGAGTCACACTGTGCCTGAGGACATTGTCCAAATGCTTCTTGAACTCTCTCAGGCTTGGTGCTGTGACCACTTCCCTGGGGAGCCTGTTCCAGTGCTCAGGCACCCTCTGGGTGAAGAACCTTTTTCTAATATTCAACTTAAACTGCCCCTGTCACAACTTCCGGCCATTTCCTCAGATCCTGGTTACCAGAGAGAAGAGATCAGTGTCTGCCCCTCTTCTTCCCCTCATGGGGAAGCTGCACACTGCAGTGAGGTCTCCCCTAAGTCTCCTCCAGCCAAACAGACCAAGTGCCTCCAGCTGTTGCTCATATGGCTTTGCCTCAAGGCTTTTCACCATCTTTGTTGCCCTCCTCTGGACATCCTCTAATAGTTTAATGCTTTTGTTATATTGTGGCAGCCAGAACTGCACCCAGGACCTGAGATGAGGCTGCCCCAGTGGAGACCAAAGTGGGACAATCCCCTCCCTTGCCTGGCTGGTGATGCTGTGCCTGATGCCCCCAGACAGGGTTGGTCCTCCTGGCTGCCAGGGCACTGCTGGCTCATGTCCATCTTGACATCAGCTGAGACTCCCCAGGTAGTGCTTTCCAGCATCTCACTCCCTAGTCTGTACCTACATCCAGGGCTGTCCCATCCCAAGCACAGCATCTGGCACTTTCCCTTGTTGAATTTCATCTGGTTGGTGACTACCCAGCTCTCTCATTTGCTGAGGTCTCTCTGCAGGGCCTCGCTTCCTTGGAGGGACTCAACAGCTCCTCCAAGATTTGTATTGTCTACAAACTTGCTCAGTTTCCTTTCCAGTCCTGCGTCCAAGTCATTTATTAAGATGTTGAAGAGCACAGGGCCGAGGATGAGGCCCTGTGGAACCCCCCTAGTGACAGGTCACCAGTCTGATGTCACCCCATTCACTGTGACCCTTTGTGCCTGACCCCTGAGCCAGTTGCTCGCCCATTGCATGATGTGTGTATGCAACTGAATGCTGGGCATTCTGTCCAGAAGAATCCTGTGAGAGACAGTATTGAAAGCTTTACTGAAATCCCAAAAGATTACATCAACTGGCTTCCCTTGATCAACTACATTAGTTTTCCATGGAATAAAGAGACACTGTTTGTTTCCATAGCAAAATCAAAGTTTCTTTTCCAGTAATCAGTTTGCATATTTGTACTCACAACAATCTGTTTAAAAGCGTAAGAAATAAAGTGCGCTAGCCAAAATAAAAGTGAAGGGCAGTCAATCTACAAATAGACTTCAGAAGATGCAGAAGAGAAGGTACAAAGTAGGCCTTAAGTTTTAAAAATATTGTGAGATTATTTGGTGGGGTTTTTTTAACTGATCAGTTATTTTCAGAGAGAGACAAAGAACTGTCTGAAATACAAATAGAATTGTCGATCTTATCCTCTGCGTGATTTTATTGTTTGAATTAGTGCCACACTTTAGAACATGTAGCAAACCAACACAGGCATTTTACTTCAAAGTTAATACTCCTCTGAGCAACTCTTCTTTTGCCATAATTGTTGAATCTCTATTTCAAGACTTGTAAATTTTGAACATGATTATGAGCAAATAATGAAAGTTAAGGTCACTTTACCCTTCAAAACCTTAGAGCACCTGCTGTCAAGTACAACCATCACCAGCTTCTGAGAAGGAGCAACTGACAGCTCCAAAATGAGATTTGAGGTTACAGGTAGCCCATGACAGACTATAACATGATTCACTCCAGTGACACAAAAGACAATTTTTGAACAGCGATGTCAGCTGAAATTTGCTGTTTTACAAAATGAAAAGCCAAACAAAAACCCCCAGCATGAAAGGATGAGACTGCACTAGCAGAGAACAGGCTCTGTGCTGAGGGTAATACAGGCAATCTGTTAAAGTTTCTGCAGCCAGCTGGCTTGCTTCAGGCTTGGCTTAAATTTACTGCAGGGCTGATTTACTTCTGGTTTTGGAAGACCACCTGCCCTTTAGTTAGGAGACAAAGAACATATTTAAAGTATCTGCTTAATACTTTATTTTGAATTGCATTGTAACACATCAAGGAGGGGACTGAGGTAAAGCTCCTAGTTTAGAGCATTAGAGTAATGGATTTTTATAAAACACATCACAGTACATCAAAATAAAAGCTTCAGAGGGCAGGAGAATGGGCTGGAGTCTCAGCCAGTTTGCTAGCTTCCATTCACACAAGCTACAATCAATCTTCCCGTGAGGCTATTACAAGTACAATTACTCTTATAATTGCTACAGGGATGTATGTGACCAGCCCATGCGTGAAAAAACAAATGTGGAAGGACACCTCCAAGGTCAAGTAAGCAGTAGTAATGATTTTATTAATTACTAAATTCTAAGAAAGGAGGGATTAGAGGATCACAGGACTGGAAGGAATCTCAAGAGATCTTCTAGTCTATCCTGTTCCTCATTACAGCTCAATAGCTAAATCTAGGTCACTCCTAAAGACTATCTCCCTAACCTCTTCTCAAGGAAGGTCTGTCCTCCAGCTTCAAATGATGAAGATACTCTTGTGCAGTCGATCCCAGCTGCTACACTATTGTGGCCACCACAAGATGTTTTTCCATCCCGAATATTCCTTGTTACAGTTTACTTCAGTGGCTCTTTCCCGTGTGTTGTAAGAAGCCTTGACTCTTCGAGGTAGGGAAGAATGATGTTCTGACTTCATGTGATCAGAAGGCTATTTTATTATTTTATGATATTATATTACATTAAAGAAAACTATACTAAAACTACACTAAAGAATAGAGAGAGGATACTTACAGAAGGCTAGAAAGATAATAACGAAACTCGTGACTCTTTCCAGAGTCTCCGACACAGCTTGTGTGACCATTGGTCAGTGATTGAACACAATTCACACCAGAGCCCAATGAGGCTCATCAATTCAGGTAAACTAATTCCTAACACATTCCACATGAGCAAAACACAGGAGAAGCAAATGAGATAAGGATTGCTTTTCCTATCTCTGGGGCTTCTCTGCATTATTCTTCTTCTCAGGATAAAATCCTGAGCAAAGGAATTATGTTCAGTGAAATGTGAGGACCACACCCATGCTATATTTATGCAATTTTTTATTCTTCCCTCAGAAGCCTAATCCGTATTCACCGATACTTTGTAGTCCTGAGAATTAAGTAGCTGATGAATTTGAGCAAAAGTATAAGAACTGTATCCACTTTCCTCAGTGCTGAGAACTGCTACCATTTATGCAGGAGTGACTGCCTACAAGTAGTATATGCCTCCCCCACGTTCCCATAGCTGTGCTTTACATTGGAAAAGACTCCTCTTTGATACTTGCAGCTGCAGAAGCAAGCAAGCAAACAAGACTCAGATGCATGAGTGAGGAAGTGGATCAGAGGAAATAATCACAGGCTGATTAGATAGCAGCAACACATTGAATAGATAAGAGAAAAAAAGTTCTGGGTTTTTTCTCCAAAAGATCCAAAGATGATAACATTAAAATTGCAAAACACGACAGAAAAATATGATATTTTTCTGGAGAACATCCCATCATAATGCAGGGATTGCCTGCTTGTTTTATCACGTGACAACCCAAATGATTCTATGATTCAGTGAAAATGTTAGTCCTTTCCTAAGGAAAGGAGACATAAGCCTTTGCATGATTAATGTTCAGTTTCTTATCATGTGGGCAGGCAGGACAGGGACTGGTGGAAGTCAATTCCCATATCCGTGGTGATTCCTGGTAACATGAGTAGGAGGAGTAGAGCATGACCACTGCCAGCCGGCTCAGAGAGTCTGTTGGCAAACAGTTGTCACTTGTTGCATTGCACAACCAAAATCTTACTAGATGAGTAGGATTTTCCAGAGTAGCAGCCTTGCCGCAGCACAGGTTGCACTGATTTAATAATGGGTTTTTCCAACTCTTGATCTCCAGGTACTCATACTTGCAAAATTTATTTTATGTGACACTTGATATTTCTCTAACTCTTCATATTTTATTGTGTTAATAGAGACATAAAGACAAAGCATATATTCTCAGGAGAAATTTTTTTTCTTTTATTCAATACTTCTAGGGAGCTTATAAGATACAGGGAGCCAGGTGCCTGTAGCAATTGAACAAGTTTTAAACTGGAAGAGGGATGATTCAGAGTCCATATAACGAAGAAATTTTTTTTACAATGAAGGTGATGAAACACCGGAAGTGGTGTCCCAGAGAACTGGTAGATGGTCCACCCCTGAAATAATCGAGGTCATGGTGGACAAGGGTCTGAGCAGCCTGAAATAGTTGAAAGATGTTGCTGATCACTGCAGGGGACTGGACATTTAAAAGTGCCCTCAACCCATGACCACTTTATGATGTTCCACAGACTTTATATTAAACTAACAGAATTTATATTAAACTAAATAATATTATCAAAATTTCCCCCCAACTGATATAAACCAATCAGCTGAGAGACAAAACTTTGGTGGTTCCTAGATTTTTAAAGGAAACAAGTCCTATGCTAATAAATCTTCTGTCTTCCAAAACAGGGTCCCTGTATTCTCATTTGCTTTTACACAGATCCTTTATCACACTCTAGTTTCAAAAAGCCCTGCTCTCTATGCATTTATTTTATCATTTTTTGGTGCAACATTGTGCCACAAGATGTTGCCTGTGACTGCTGGCTCACCTCGAGATCTTCTCATCCTGTTCTTGTTCTCCGTGATCATGCCAGACAAGATTTGATGACTTCTCAGGTTCATGAGCACCCTGTTTATTCAGGCTGACACCTGGATTTCTGGTTCAGTTTTCATTTGCTGTAATAAGATGTTAATCTGAGTTAATTTCAGGAGACTCTAAGTGAGAGGTATGGTCACCTTTCTTCCTAGATAAAATAACAGTAGAAGTCAACTTTTTGAATCCCTAGGAAATGACATACACTGGTGAAAAATTTAATTAAGTGCTCTCTTAACAAGAACCATTTAAATTATGGTTTATGTGTGTGTGTGAATTATCTTTGCAGCAGTTTCCAGATGCTTCATACCAGCCAAACTGCAAAGTTCCTTAATTTCTGCAAAGCTGTTGGTGGACTAGCCCTATTTTTGAGCCTGAGGCAGCAGGAGTATAAATACTCAAATAAATACATTCTTCTGCCCTGGAAGGTGTTTTGTGCACTGTTGTCAATCAGCACAGTGTATAAGTAATCAGGCAGAGTATCATAAATACTGAACTCCACAAATCTGATGATGTACCATTAATACAGGACTGCTTGACATCTCTTTTCTGCAGACTCGACCCTCTTTCTTATTGTCTGTCAGAAGTCTTTGGTTCAAAACATTGAAAACTCAATACATGTTTACTTTTCCAGACAGTAATGCTGAAGCAGGAACACTCAGAGGCTGTGTTCAGCTTTCTGGTAGCAGAATGTGTTCTGTGGAATAGCTGTGAACATATTCTACTGCTGTAGCAATTGTTTGACAGGATCCTTTCAGAACAAAGGGGTTCTACAAATATTCTAGTCCTCAAGGATGTGTGTTACCTCTCTCAGCCCAATTCTTGGCAAGATATTGATAACAGGAAGAAGATACTTGTAATACAGTTTCTTCATTCCTGAAAAATTGAAGTCTTCTTGGATTCCATTGTTAAAGTAAATTGAGAAGAGCTGAGATTAAATTTTCTGTTGGTTTTGAACTAAGAGAAAATTTAACTACTAACTGTTGAGTAAAGCTATTCATAGCCTACATTTACTATTTTTTAACCTCTTAAAGGAAGCAATATGCTCTTTCAAGGCTAGCAGCCCTTTTTTTCAGCACTGACTGTTACAGATCCTTCACATATCTATCAGAAAAATCAGGTTTTTTACCAAACTTTCTTTGTATACAACTGACCAGCAGCACCATCTATGTCCCTCTATCACTTAAACCAGATATTTGCTCTGAAACAACTACCAGCTCCATTAAAAATCATTAGTTATTTCTAATATCTAGGCTGTCATTTCCTTAAGGAAGTATTATTTCTGAGCTCAAACAGCCAGTGTTAGCACTAAGTCCTTCAGGCATGACTTTCTCTGTGGAGGTTCATCAATGAGAAACTTACTCACAGCAGATAGTTCCTTTTCCATTAAATAATCTCTACATGAAAGGGCATCCTTTACTTCCAGGTTTTTTAGATACCTTGAGAGACTGACTTAGCTGATTTGGCTGTCTGTCAGCCAGACTATTTGCTCACAAAAATATGTTATAAAAGTATCATGGTTTAAAAAACCTGAACAAACAAACAAGAAAACCCTCACCACAGAAAAAACTCCACAAGAAAAATGAAGAAAATCACTGCTCAGATAAATCAGGTTTCTGATCATTCCCTACTGACATGAGCTTTGAGTCAGGACAGTGCTATAACAACATAAGTTTTGATGACTTTGAGCCACCCTGGGATTCCATCTTGCTAAATTTAATTAGGTGGATTAGTGACATATACCAAAAAAATTAATTTCTTTGCCAGGAAAATCACTTATGAAATGAGAGATTTTATATTGTGACTATGTGAACAAGTTCCCAAATAAGTAGGAAAAGGAAGGGAACTCAATATCATCATTGCAGAAGTAGGCAAAAAAAAAAGAGATGGCGGTGGTGCAGAACTTGACAGATTAGTCAGTACAGACCAGTTAATCAGACACAGTCTGGCTGTCTTTGCAGAATGCTGTTTTGTGACCTCCAGTGAAAATATGAGATCAAGTCCCTTTTGTAGGGACCTGAGAGACTGAGGACATAACTCAGAACTCCATGACCCCAAGCAGACAATTCCTACTGTATATTTAATAGTTATACAACAAACTCACTGCTCTGAAGTCTATGATCTTACAAGAATACTTGTTGAGCATGAAGCTGACAAGTCTCCACATCAGTTTAATAGCTGGATATTAACATTCTCTTTCAGGAACTGTGCCTAAGGTAGTTTACAATGATTAATAGGTGCAACAGAAAACAGATCCACTTTCAGAGACACACAGGTGACAGGTGCTAATAACTCTATCCAAGGGATCTTATTTCATGTTTCTTGTTATAAGAGCTATCATGAATTCCATTCTGTGCCACCTACTCTTTCTCTTCCTTATGTGGCCAAATTTCAAAATACATAGGATATCTACTTGTATTGCACATCAGTATTTCCAAGACTTTCATCTGCCTACAGTGTGAAAATTCTGGCTAGCAAAACCAAACACACACAGACTTTGCTTACTGATGATTTAGCTCCTATATCCCAGAGCTAGCGAGTGGGGAAAAAAGGAATAAAATAAAAATAATGAAAGTCCAGGTGCTGAAATGTGTTTATATTATCAGCTTTGCCTAATCAGCTCAATTTAAAATGTGTCTATATATGAGAGAGAATAAGGGAAACCAAAGCAGTTTTATTAAAATTTTTTAACTTTCAGATTAAATCTTTGAAGCAGGGCTAAGTATCTAATTTTATTTAGAAGTTCACTGGAAATTAAACCTTAAGGAAATTGCATGTAAAATGCAATTATAACTAGGTGTTAATAGGTCTCAGTAACCTTCAAAGAGGATAGCCATAGATTTTCTTAGTTAAATATTGTAAATAGTATTGAGAGATGGGAATGCATTACAGATTGCATAAAGCATAATAGCGGAATCTGAATACTATGAATAATTTTTAAACAAGTTCTTAGAAAACTTAACATTCTTTAGCAGAAATCTGTATGGTACACTGTTCAATAATAGGTTTCAAAATAACATTTATATTTTGTCTTAGAAAGTAACAATGTATATTTCTTAAAACTCAGCAAAATACAGTGCCTATTTTACTTCCCTTCTTGTTATTAACAAGCTCCATATGTTTATGCATGATCACATTTTCAATGGCAAACAATCCAAGTATTATGCAGGCTCAAGAATACTGAAATTGAATTATGTTATTGTATTTTGGGACATGGCTGTCCCACAGGGAAAATAAAACATCTGAGAATCTTCCTGGCTTCTTCCCAGCCTCCTGAGGGAAGGGGGAGAAGAATCACGTCTGGACAGTCTCACTGGGCATGTAGAGCTCTAAGTTAGAAATTCAGAAGGAAGTGGGGCAATCTCAGGACTCAGAACAGTTTTATACCCACAGTCTTTTTGCATCTTGCTCCTGCTGAAGGCCTGCAAGGATCCAGAAGACAGGCAGATAGCTAGAGTGCTGCTTATCCTAGGGAACTTAATAAGGATAAGCAGTTCAGGAAGATATTTAGGGTTCTCTCAGCACAAATTCAAGTCTCACAGCTGGAACTCCATCAGCAGTAAACAAAACTAACGCCTTGAAAAGATGCCACATGCCCTCTTCATAAGAGCTTCCAGTTCTGAGCACTTCCCTGGGTCCCATAGCCTCATTCCTGTACATAATGAATAGGTGGCACATCACTGGAGCCAGCTGTCCTATGGTCAGGTCTAGGAACAAGGGACTCGGTCTTGGAGTGTGTGTATCCCTACTGGCAAGGCAGGCTGCAGAAGTTTTCAGTGATGCCAACTTGTCTCATTAGCCATTTGGGCCACTAATTGGGTCTCTTTAATTGAGCATCATGCCTTCTGATGAATAACAGGGAGCCATTACAATCTGCATGTGTTTCTTACTGGTTCTCTGTAATTTATATAAAACTTTTACCTTGCAACTGGGATTGATTACATCAGGCTGCTCTAGTTTGTAAGCTTCAGGGTTGATACAGAGCTCATGAATTAATTTTTGCTATACTAATTATTTTCATACCCTTGATTCTCCATTAACTTTAATTAATTTACAAGGTTGATGGTCTTTCTCTGCACATGTACAAATACAAAATATATTACATATACAATGCACATCACTCCTTCTGAATTTTTTCCTTCTGATTTTTTCAATATCAAGTCTCATACTTATTTTTCAGATTACTTCACCTATACAAATATGCATATCTTTTAAATACCCAAGAAATGAAACCAGACTATTCAGTCTGTAACTAAACCTTACTTAAAATTTCCTACATATTTGTAATTTTCATTTGTTCCTTCCAGTGCCTCTCTCTTCCCCCTGCTAAGGAAGTTTAGGTGAACATATTTGGAATATTTAGTCTACTACAAAAATTTGTTTTGCACCAAGAACACTGCTGTAATCAAGTCTGATCTTGTCACTTTAATTGCATGCTCCAGGGATGATGACTAACTTTCTGACACTGTATAGGGAGCTATCAACACGTAGTATTCAGAAAGCTTTGGTTTAGTCAGTGTTTTTTACCCTGTACATACAGAGGCCCAGGGATAGCTTCATGCTCAACAACCTGCTAAAGTGCATTTCAAGCACAGATTCAAGGAGATTAACGTTTTAAAAAGTTTTTTTTGTTCTTCTTCAAGAGTTCATAGGCTAGTACTGTATCATTTTTACTCAAGAGTATTTTTAACTTACCACTACTTTACAAGATTTTAGGGCATTACTTCAAGACTGAATCTTTGAAATAAAAGTTTGGCCACAATTTTTAAAAAAAGATTTGTGTATGCTGAGGTTACCTTTTTTTTTGAATGACAGTTTTGACTTTAGTACCTTTTTGGATGCTCCTTTCATCTTTGTTCAAACGTATGTCCTCACAATAATCTATCCATTGTTATTCAACAACTCTCATAAGAGAACCTTGCTGGTCTTTTTGCTGAACATGGAAAGATACAAGTCACCATGGTACAAGTCCCATTTCTTCCTTTCCTTTCAGTGGATCTGATTCATCTGATCAGATTTGTCTAAGAGGCTCAGATATACCTAGTATTTAAGAAAGGTGTGTGGGCTAGGCCTGCCCATTTCAAATTCTCACTCTTCTTACTCTTTTCATTCATTGGCTAAAATACTTACAGGAATTTAAAAGCAATGTAAAGGACTCCCTTTTCATAATTTACAACAAATATTTGTTTTTCAACACAAAGATTTTGATTTTTATTTCATTGCTTTTTTTCAATCTCCTGCCCTTGAATTTGTTTTAACTAAGGAAGGTCACAGATCTCCTTCCCACTAAGTGCCAACTAGACGTAGAGAAATGTCAAGTTCAGCATTGCATTGTTTGAGAAGTAACATTTGGGTTATTCACACTTTTGAGCAGCTTGCTCCTCTGTAGGAATAGAGGCAACTTACAGAAAGACAAAATCTGTAAGAATGTTGACCACCCATCTCCATCTTCTGCTCCTCGCCTACCTCCATGACCGTGACGGCACTGTACTTGAGTAGCCCCATAAATACTGTTTTACCCTTTAGCTGTGAAGCAGCACAGACTTTGTACTGACCTCTCAGTATAGTCTCTGCATCCATCTGGTTAGGCCTTTTTGGATTTTAGCTGGTGTTAGCTTTTACCCCGGTTGCCTGATGGCCACGTGCCTGCTGCCCTCCTGGGCTGGCTCCAGCCTGGGAGTGCCAGGGCTGGGGGCTGGTCCCCCTACAGGCTGGTCCCCCTTAGGGGACTCACTGCCCCCTCTGGGGTAAGGGGGCTGGGGGAGGGCTGCATTTAATTTTCAGTGTTTACTTTGGAAGAAGTAACAAGGCTATGCCCTACGATAAGGAGATGTATAAACATAGCCATTAAACATTAATTGGCCCAAAAACACATTCCTAGCTCTACCCTAGTTTGTGTACCTCTCTGCTCTGGACAATATTTTGAGTGTCACCATGTAGCACACTGTGGCTATGAGAGCAGTTCATGTGTGCAAATATTCTAGAGATAAAAGCAGGAGCTCAGAACTATTAGAAGTTGTCAGGCTCACCTGAGAAAAGACATCACCGAGAACTACCCATGTTGTACACAAACAGAGTTAGCAACTAAAACTTATCTTTAAGCAGCAAATAATCTACCAATACTGAATATTCCCAGTCACACACTGATTCCTGGGAAAGGAACCAGAGAAAAACCCGAACAGAGGCAGAAGACCTGACTGGCTAGAACAAACACAATTTAAAACTGAAATATTGCAAACTTATTACTTACCCCTTAGGCCCCAGAATTAAGGGACATCAAACAGAAAACTTACTTTCAGGTTGTAACAGTGTGAATATCTTCCCCTCATGACATTGAGGAAAAGCTGTCAATTTTACCAAAGTATTAGCAATGCATAAATGTCTGGTTTCCTACAAGGAACCTATGCCTTGCTCCTGAAAATGGATTTGATACTCATCCATTATTGTTTTGGATGCAATACATGGATATGTAGTGTCTACCTGTTTTCTATACAGATATGAGATTTTTGATAGCTCTCTTTTTATCTCCAAGATAAGCAATGCTACAGTTCCATTTTTTTCTGTAGAATAAACTCTGTCATTATTACCTGTGTCTTTGAAAGGGATGGAAAAACACTGTCACGCAATTGGTAATAGAGAATCAATAAATGCAACAGAATTTAACAGGAAATCCATTTTCTATTCTGCATTCAAGTTTCTTTTTGGTCTGTCAGGGAAGACAAATATCATGGATTGAATAAAATGAGAAAGAAATGGTTGGCTAGAGTAAATATTATGAAATAGAGTAATATATTATGAAGTAATCCACATTTAGTGGAATATTTGACATATTTTAATCTCTAGTCACCTAAAATGGGATTTTGGGCTATCACAAGCAGAACAGTCTAAAGCCAGGGAATTTTAACTGAAGAAGTCAATGACCAAAGGCAATTGTTAACCACCACTTTGCAATGTTCTTCTGAACAGGACAAACAGGTGTAAGGCACACATATTTTAGACACAAGCTGATATTTTCTGAGATATAGTCTGATTTAGAAATTTCAGTACCAGACCCTCAACTGGTTTCGTACTGCTTTGACAAACTACTTGGTCTCTCATTGATGGTAACTGTGTCTTCCTGAGCATATGTAGGCAGAAGATATATCATCTATTCCAAAAACCCAGAGCCATATTTTCTGGCATTTTGATTGCTTTGACCTCACAATTTTTGTGTGTGTATGTGTATGTAATACATGTATATTAAATTATGTGCCTGTTCCAGTACAATATATTGCAAAAAGAGAACATTGAATAGAATAAAGAATTGCAGTAAGTGTATCTGGAAAAGCTAGAAAAGATGAATTTTTAAAGATTTCACTAAAATCCCCAACACTCACATAACAAAAGGGAGATTTTCTAATGAGGCCTGTGCATTTTTCCTAGTTTGTGCAATAAATTATTTTACATTCTCTGTATTCTTAAAACATAAAATATTTTTATTTTATTTTTATTTTGATTGTCTCAGTTTTCAAGGGTTTGTATCTGAGATACCTTTTCTTTGCATCACTTAGTGATGCAAAGAAAAGGTGATCCTTAGGAACATGAAGGAGAGTGTCTTACTCTGTAAGTCTGTTTACAATGGTCAAGAGAATAAATCCCAATACAGCAGGTGCATCAGGGCAGCAGGTGCAGGGGTACCAATATCCCCATCTCAAACCAAAGGTTTCTTCTAGTAGAGTCTGACACTTCTCCCCCCAACCCCTACCTGCCATAGGCCACAGCTCTGAGGGGTAGCTACCTCTATTTTGCATAGGGAGTTGTTCCCCCCACCACCAAAAAGTGTTTCTCCAGTCTCCAGCAGCTTTCAGTTTCTTTAGGAACTGTGTTTGGGCAGGGACACCATGTGCCTCTGAATGGACAAAGTTTCTGTGATGAGTAAAGTTTTTTATATTATTTTTGTTTCCCACTGTTGTTTTCATGCACCTCAGAGTTGGCTGAATTGTCTCACAGACTGTAATGTCTAATGTAATTCCAATGGCTCAGTTCCTTGTGTCCCATGTTCTATCTTTAAAAGAATGAGATTAACTCTTCTGTTCAGGCTAAACATATACATATATATAAATATTATATACACACACACACACACACATATATATATATATATAACATATGCAATACATTTTACTGAATTTCACATCTCTCTTGACCATTTAGGAAAATACATCATATTCCACAATTCAACAAAATTACTTCTTCTGTGCTGATATGTTTGTCCTCACTTACAATCATCAATCAGTGCTCATTTTTAAGGAACATACTGGAACTGATTTTCTCTGTTTGCTTGGGCAAGAGAAGGATTTTTCACCAGTTTAAGTGTGACTCAGTGTTTGGTAAAGATTTTTATAGCTGAGAATTCTGGCAGTATTAATTAGAGACAATTATAATGTGATAGACAGGTTTTGCCAGTTTAAAATTCTTAACAGAACTCCCTCTGTCTCTTAAAAACCAAATGGAGATTTTGATTGCATTTGCATGCCTGAATTGTTAAGCTCTTTGAATGTTAGACTCCATGAATATAATAAGATATATGAAAATTAATTAGTCAGAACTTTACTTCAGCAAATAACCAGATGCCCATGTGTGTGTATATGACATCAGGAATGAAACAATATTAAACATAATAAATATTTTAGACTGGTCTCCATGTCATTGTTGCTAACAATGGTTTTCAACAAAAGCTTAAAATTTTCTGGTCAGACTTTCTATTATTGATACTTAAGTAATTTTCAATTATTGCAGTTGGTAATTTTATGTTTCTATTTGATTGGAGTTGGTGCTAAGCTATTAATTGGAAAAATAAGTATATTTTTAATGAAGCATTTTCTGTCATTATCTGCTCCAGTGGCTTCTTAGATCCAAACAAAGACACTTAATTAGTGTTTCGTTTTCTCTCTGGTCCAATAAATATTTTAATCAAATACAAGGAATAAGAGCCAGCAAGAAAAATTCAAAAATCAGCCAGCATACATTCTTAAAGTACCTCATTACTTTGGTTACTTTCTCCACACACAGCTTCTTCATGAAAACCTAGTGTGGCAGGGTTTTTTGAAACAGATGTCAAGAGCTATTTTTTGTGTAAAAAAATAAAATTGTTTTCTGGCCAACCCTATTACTAATTACAGCTTCCAAAATTCACTTTCTTAAGATGAAGTAAACTTTAACACTGTCTTATCCCAATGTTGGAAAGAAGAAATATGAGTTAGTTATTCAGTGAATCTTATTATGCTTTTCTAGAAAATTCATTGTTTTCATATGCAAAGACATGGTCTTTAACCATGTATGGCATCTACCAGGGCCACACAGTGACTGAATGCAGAGTGCTATATATGCTTTCTTCATCTTCTAAATGAAATGGCTACAACAAAACTCTTGTTAGACAGCATATATAGACATAACGTGAATTATTCTAAATCAGTTTTCTGTGCAAAAGCAGTGGAACTCAGATGACCAAAAACACACTCTCCTTAATTTAGCATTAAATTACTATTATTAGTTATGTCATTTATTGTTAGTTATTACATCTTTTTAAACATGGCTCATCTGCTAATTTGACCTTGAATTTTTTGTATACTGATCTTTTTTGCGATTTCTGGGGTTTCCAAATCATCGTCTTGAGCACAGACATTGACTATTGTTCCTACTTCACCATATACAATGTAGTACATTTCATCATATTCCATGAATACCATGGCCTAAAGCCTCAGCATGCATAGACCAAAGCTGGAATAATTAGCACTGTGCTTCTTCCATTCTTTTCAATCTCCTGGGGCATATCTATTTCTCTACTTCTCCTGATAACTACAGATGCCAGGGAACAGGTAAGCTTTTGTATGACAGTTCTTAGCAAAAGTCACATTTCATCCACTATACTATTGATTTTAAATATATGAACAATTAACTCGGCTATAGAAACTGATATCAGTATTGATTTTTCATGGTCTCAAACCAAAAAGTACTGTTTTTCATAGTTTATTTATTGTGGCATTAAGAAACAGGGGAATTTACTCTTAGATATTAAATAGCAGGCCTGACCAAAACAGTTATCTTTTTCAATTTCTGTTCTTGGTTTATATTTCTGAGACTTTTTTTTAAACTCCTTTCTTCAGTGACACTTGTCAAGTGAATGTATTCAGGACTATCAGATCATTGGTTTCATGTTTTTAGAACCTTATTGAGGCACCAAATTCTTCCTGTGAATACCTTCAAAAGTGCAGCGTGTACCAGGTGTCCGCTTGTCGCTCTGTGCTTGATGCGCGCCATGGTGAAAATCACAACTGCAGGCCAAAGGCTCTTCAGTGCAGAAAGAGAGAGCTGTTGTTCCCCTGGTAGCAGAGAATTTTCTTGAAAACATTGTCTAGAGCTCACATAAATTATGATCTCTTCTACCCTCGTAACCTGCTCATCATCACAGTCCAGTGACGCCCATGATCCCCTTCATTCAGATCGCCCACTGAAACATCTCCTGGGAACATGACAACATGGAGAAGCAAGACAGGAACATGTGCAGTTTGGTTGAGGTGCTGGAGGCAGTATAGATATAGTGACAATTCCTGCCTGAGTGAAGTTGCAGGAATGCCCCAAAGGGCACAATAATAATTCTGCCCCTTTAGAGTTAGGACATACTTAATCACTGGTGTTTCTCCCACCCCTTAGACTGCCTTTGCTTCTTGTATTTCCATGCCATATTTGACTGTAAATCCTTGATCCAAACCCTTTGCTGAGCCTTTACAGTACAGTTCCGTATCTTGGGTTTGGTGTGAGTTGCAGAGACTTTCTATTGATATCCATGCCCTAGATTTGGGCCTCGTCATGCTTTTAATTTTTGAAAGCTAAATATGTTCTATCCTTTTTAGCAAAATACTTCTCAGTGGGAAGCCCACGTACAGAAACCTCCTCTAACTCTCTATCACACGCCGCAGGTGAACACATTGTAACTGGACATTCAGCATTCACCACAGGTATTCCTATATTCAGAGTTCTACATGTCTCAATGATTCTGTGCACCCTGTAATCCAGCTGTGGATTTTACTTTGCATTTATCCTTCTCACAAACATCTGCATGAATTGCTCCAGCCCCACATTCCCCATCAACTTGAAGAAAGAAGGGTGAAATGCAGTTCTGTAGCTGAACTCCTTGTTGCCAGTCTGCAGTCAAGGATGGAAAACACTGATTGAAAAAAGCCCATGCAGACTTGAGGGGCAGACTGCACATATAATGGAGCATTGTCTTGCATTTGTGGTTTTGCTCTAGAGGTTTTCTATATTTCCTCTGAAGTAAGACTGTTAATTTACTGCCTGTATTACTTCAAAGGCTAAGAATAAATCAGACCTTTCTAAATGGGCTGCAATCTGAAATTCAGTATGGAAGGGCCACAGCTGAGAATTTTTACCCTTCACAAAGATAATTTCACTCCTCCTTCATCTCTCTGCTTCATTATATTTTGCAGACAAGTCCCTTTAAATAATACAAAGCCACTGCTTGCAAACACTCCCTTCCCCAAATATAAGGGGCTTTCATCATCTTCCCTCAGTATTTCATCAGCTTTCCCCAATATTAAGAGTAGTGCCCCCCAGGACAACAGGCAGCTCTATGGAAAGTACCTCTTTGAGCTGCAGAAGCAGCACTGGAGTGATATGGATGTCATCCCCACTGGGCCCCGCTTCCTTACCTCAGTGAGTCAAGAATTCACCAAGTAGCTCTGTAAATCTGTCATGCTATTTGCTACTCTTAAGTAGTCTTCTGAGGTATGTCTGGCAGGACTACAAAGAACAGTGAGATCTGAAGCCTGATTCATGATTTATTTGTTGGTAAGTTGAAAGAACTCCATACTTCTGAAACTAGGTTGGCTTCTTAACAAAACCTGTCATAACTGTGTCCCAACAGCAGCAGTTATGTCCTCTGAGAAAAAAATAAACAACAACAAAACGCCACAATATTTTTGGATGCATTTATTGGTGCCTCTTTCCTCTTGCACTGTGCTTTTCCTACTATTTTCCATGCAGCTCACTAAGATGTCTAGGATGTTGCTTTAGGCAAGATAGACCATTCTTCACAGAGTTAGTTCCCCTCAGTGAATTCAGACCTTCCACAAATTTTTCTTCACCACTTTAAGGGAAAGAGCTGTACTGGTTCCTATTAAAAATACTAAGATTTTACTGCCATCACCCAAGCTCAGCAATTGAGGCCTGATGTATGGGAATGAGCCAATGCTTTTCTCTCACTGTGGTTGCATCCCATGCAGTTCCACCCATCCCTGTTCTTCTCTGAGTCCTGAAGATGTTGTCTTTGTCTCAGTATTTTTTCCTCCAAGGCTTGGTTGGCTTCCTGCAATAGACATAGGCTTCTAAGAGGAAATTTCAGGAAAGTGAAATGCAGCACTGAGGAAGCTTAAGATATCTGGCTTTTGGGATGCTATAAAGACTGCCATGTCCTGACCATACGAAAAAAAATTCTGTAAGGCCTTGAGAATTTGAGAGAAAAGAGATAAACAGGCAGAGGAACTATTTCTTAAACATTTTCTTTTACATGTCTGCAATATTCAGTCAATTGGAGGCTGATTTCTCTGGAAGAATTCAGAAGCTGTAGTAATGCAGCAATGAAATATTAATAATAATTGAAAAATGGAGAGAAATTGAGGACAGAAGATGTAGGCACAATCAGGTTTCCTGGTAAAAGAAACCTGGTGATTGACTTTTTTCACCGATATCCCTCCCATGATGTTCTTAGAAAGAATTCATTTGTTCCATTTACACAATGTCTATCACAAGGAACTGCTGTGCTAATAAATCCCTGCCTCTCAGAGAAGATAAGATATATCTGTCATACAAATAATACTTGAAGTGAGCTAAAGCAACAGGAGGTTAAAAAAGGAAATTAAGCCAAGGGAAAACTAAAAGCTTAAGAACTGCAAATCAGCATTGGAATACTCATCATATGTCTGGGTAAAAATTGATAAAATGGAAAAGAGGCTGTGGATTTGGGATTTTCTTGTCAGATTTACTACAAACAAGCTTTCAAAAAATATATCCCTACTGGCAAATCCAGCAAATGATATTTTGTTTTGTTGATAAAGCTGCTGTGTTGCAGTAAGTGCAATGAATATTATTTTAAGTTTCCTTTCAGTGCACAATGTTTTTAACTCTGTGGTATATGATTACAAGAGCAGGAATTGCATATCTTTTTGTGTGTGTATGAAAGCAGGTGAGTCTGCTGTCGGGGTATGGTAGGCACAAATGACCTCTCTAACAAACCTAGGTTAAGGAACAAAAATTCTGTGGTCTCAACTGCAAAAGAGAGGTACCAAATTAGCTTCTGTGCTTGTCAGTGCTGTGTAAGAGAAATGAACAGTTATCTAGTTCATCTGTCCTCAAAACAGAAATGGGAATAACATAATGCAATTCTCATCTTTCTCTGCCAAAATACCCTGGTTCTTAAGTTTCCAGTTTCTGAGTGCCAGTTTACAGCACAAACCTTCCAGTGTTACCATCTCAAGTTCCCCAAATTTGAACTTCCATACTGCAACTATACTAACACTCTTCTCCTAGAGTCACTTTCCTCCCAAGATTCACAGTCACGGAAGGGACCTTGTCAGGGACCTCCAGAGTTCATCTTTCCAACTTCTTGTTCAAGCAAGGTCCCCCAGAAGGTTGTTCAGGACCATGTCCAGACAGCTTTTGAATATCACCAAATTTGGAAAGTTCACTATCTCTCTGGGCAACCTCTGCCAGTGCTTGGTCATCTTCACAGTGAAAAAGTGTTTCTTGATGTTCAGAGGGAACGTCCTGTGTTTCAGTTAGTGCCCCTTGTTTCTAGTCCTGCCACTGGGCATCACTGGAAAGAATCTGGTTCCATCTTCCTTGCACCCTTCCCTCAGGTATTTACATACATTAATGAAATCCTCCCCGAGCCTTTTCTTCCCAAGTCTGAGCAATCTCATGTTTCTCAGCCTTTCCTTATATAAGCAATATTCCTGTCATTTGATCATCTTCATCACTAGACTCTCTCCAGTACCTCAGTCATCCTCTCATGCTGGGGAGTCCAGAACTAAACACAGAACTTCTGGTGTGGCCTCAGCAGTGCTGAGGAGAGGAGAAGGATCAGCTTCCTTGACCTGCTGGCAACACCCCCCCTCAGCCCAGGATATTGTTGGTCACCTTTACCCCATGGGCACATTGCTGGCTTATATTCAACTTGCTGTCCACCAGACCCTCAGGTCCTTTCTTCACAGCTCCTTTCTATCTGGTCAGCACCCAGTATGTGCTGGTACCCACCCTACTGACTACAGGGCTGCATCCTCTTCCTCACCATAGTCCCCACATTTGTCCCATTATCTTGTCTCACCCCTCAGCTTCTGCTCCTGCATAGACCTCCCTCCTCCCCTTCACTCTCAGCCCCCATCCTCAGCCCACGTGTCTACTGTCTGCAGTTGCTCTGCAAACTTCTTTCTTTCTATTTTTAAATAGCTGACAATTCTTCTTTCCTTCACCACCCCTGGACTCAGATTACTCTCCAGCATCCATTTGTCATTGATTCCACCTCCATTCCTGACTTTCCCCACAGGAAAAACAAAAGCTGGATCCAGGCTTCAGCTATCAGAAATCTGCTTGGATATATTCAGAGGAAAGAAAAAGAGCAGCTGTCTGGGAAAAAAAAAAGATGATGTATGATAGCTTGTATTATACAAGCAGGCTTTTTTATTCTTTTTCTTTCTTTTTTTTTTTTTTTTGTGAACTC
This sequence comes from Peucedramus taeniatus, assembly GCA_013400575.1. NCBI lineage: Eukaryota > Metazoa > Chordata > Aves > Passeriformes > Fringillidae > Peucedramus > Peucedramus taeniatus. The sequence goes on from WBNO01021846.1 coordinate 121,659, forward strand.
ATAATTATTGTCATCAAGGCAGAATCTGTACAAAACTGACTGGAACTCTTTCAATTAGGAATGAATGCCAATACAAAGTTTGAAACACTCAGGGATTTAATATGATTTTATTGCTTTTGTCCTGTATCTATTCCTACAAATAATTATTAATGCACTTGGACAAAAGTGGGAAACATTGCAGTATTTTTAACTAGCTTTTCTCTTAGTCTGAAGCAAATCCTGTCAGTCTCTTAAGTAGGGCTAGCAGATGTGCTGTGTTAGCTGCCTCTTTGCCAAATGAGCAAACCTCTCATCCCTGCAATTCACTTCTTCTCCAGCAGTCTACCCAAGAATATTGCTTTTGACATGAAAGCAAAGCATTAATGAAGGAAAGTCAAACTCTTCTAAAGTTTAAGATTCTTCAGTTTCATTACATACTCCAAAAAATACAGATACTTTTCATTCAGCTGGTATGTTACTTCCATTTCAGTTTAAGAACAGGATGATTTTCCAGACAAAAATAATCTCTCTAAAGCCAATTGGCTTAAGAAGTTTAAAATACAGAATTCAGAAAAAGTATGTTGCATATGGTTTTGATTAGAAAAGAGCTTTGTCATCAAATTCTATTAAAACGTGCAATGGTGGGCACAAAACTGTCAAGGATAAAACAACCAAGGAAATTGCCCAGAAAACCAGCAAAATTCACAGAGCAGTGCTGTCAGATCACAAGTGAATTATGTTATACAATGAAAGGGCTGTTTGAATCTTCTTGTGTTTTTCTTCTCTTGTGCAGGCCTAAGGAATGCAGAAGGGAATATGAAAAGCAGAGGAGAGAACAGGCAGGAATAGATATGATGACTTAGCAAATGTCTGCAGATTGAGTTCACAGCAAAGCTTCAGAGCAGAGAGAGAAAGAGGCAGTGGCAGGGAAAAGGCTGAGAGACAAGATAGGCTTGTAGTTGACAAATATATATGACTTAGGCTTGCGTGGTGACTGAAACCAAGCAAGTGGATAAAATCAACAGATGATATGCAGATGAGGATAAGAGAACTTGGGAAGACTTGACAGAATAGAGAAAATAATACAGAGGTTGGGGTCTGGCTGCAGAGGCAGAAATAAGTCCAGAAGCAAGAGGCCAAACAGAAATTAATATACATAACTTTCCTCTTGTAGTCACAGACAAAAATAACTGACTTTTATAGGAGACTAAAGCTCATTCATTAGGTGAAAATACATTGAGTGCTTTTGCCATGTGTTTGCCATATTTTGCTTAATTTATGCTCTTCTGTCCTTATTTTTAGATTGTCATTGAAAATGTTTACAAGGTGTTCCTTTGTCTTCCATGTTTTCATGTCTTCTTTCTACATGTAAACTCCACTGAAATGAGATCTTTCAACAATGAAAATACTGTTGCCTATTTGACATGAAGAAAGTAGTTATGAAAGCCAACTGGTTACACTATTTGATTCATCCTAAATCAATAGGTAAATGAGATTATTTTAAAAATCTTTCGATTTCTAGATACTCTCCATGTCCCTCACATCTATTTAATTTTATATCATGAGTGCAGACTGAGCTTTCCGCTATGAATGCCTGTCATCAATCTGGATGATGCTCTCTTTTTTTCCTGCACTCTATTTTTAAAATGGAAAGCATTATGATTGGGAAGAAGTAAACAAGTCCAGTAATCATTGCCTCCTAAAATCTCACACCACAAAATCAGTGCCAGTACCATCCACAAACATGTATAACCAGCACAATGACTGTACACATGACCATTTTAAAATTTGAAGGTTTGTGTGTGTTTGATGCTTGTGAAAAGGAGCACTGAAAGTGTTGGACAGCTTCCATTTCTCTATAGAAGGGTTGCATGGCAGGAGATGGAGCACAGGAGCCTTAACAGTGACTGACCTGTTCTTGGATGCTGATTTCCTGCTGTTCCCACCTTGCAGACAAGATCACTGAGGCTATAAAGACACAGGTCTTTTATTTCCACCAGTGTTGGGCATGTGAGTCTCTTTATGGACATTCCCAGAGCTGCAGGCCTGCTGTGCTCATCCAAGCCCCACACTGTAATACAGCTGTCCTGAATGGCTCAGGAGCAGTAGCAGCAGAACTCTGGAATATACAGCACCTCTTCTGTGTCTCCTTAACCACCACAATAGTGTGCTTTGCTAGTGTGATAGTGGTTGAGAATATATCCTGTGTACTTGATGCTTGGGGGGTTCCTGTAACTGGACACAGACTTCCATACCTGTTGATTTACAATCTCAATATAATTCTTTGGGCAAGGAAGGGACAAATCTTCTGCTCCTTGAACATTTCTGTCTTCTGACCTCTTGCCTTGTGAGGAGATATACTGACTCCTTGGAGTGAGAAGTTCTGTGCTTGTACAGGAGTCATCCCAGGGGCAACAGATTAGAGATCACCACTCCTTGTGGGTGGCATACAGCCCAGAAGCTGAAATGCAGGACTTAGTCTAAACACACCCACAGCCTTTAAAGGCTTTGAAAACTAATCTGCTTCTTCCTCCTCATAGAAAGGTTTAAGGGAAAGGTAATAAATTACAAAAAGATTTAACAAATGGGGACAACATAACCTTTTTTAGGGTGATAGTTTTCTCAGCACATCTGTTTTGCTACCCAGGTTCGGGAGCAACACTCAGCACATCTCTTTGCTGCCCGCTGCATTTTTTCACAATTACAGTGTTCTGCTGAAGAACTGCTGATGTATGTTTCATTTTTCTCATTAATTCATTTCTATGAGGACAGATTTGAAATATTCATTTGAATATGAGGAGGTTAAAAAAAGAGTGAATTTGCTATTTATCAATAAGCACAATTGAAGGAAGCTGTCCCATAGCTTTTCATTCATCTTCCTCAACTCTGTCAGTTGTGATTCAAGATGTCCTACCTGGTAACTGAAAAAACCACTTACTTTAGAGTATAAACAGTCAGGGATTCAAAATCATGAAATAATGTGTCATACTGATAGAAAAGTGGGTGTGTCTGGAAACCTAATGTTTTAAACTGTTTTAAACAAAATACTGAAGAAATATTTAAAACTGGGTCATGAAACTTGACACTTGAATGCCAAATTAATTTAGTTTCTGTTTCTTGTGTTTTGTCTGTTTCATAGTTTTGGATCATCTCTTGTTTCATAAGAGATTTTTCCAATGCCTGTTCAGTGGTCTGTATTGCTGTGAACGATGCTGGAACAGTCCCACTAGTTTGCTCATCATTTAATTTATGTACACTGTGTGGTATGTCCTACTACAAAAAATGTGTTTCTGTTTCAAGGCAAGAGGATCTCTCTTTGCTTTTTAGTGGCTGCCTTGCTCCAGATTGAACAGAGGCCTCCAGAGAGGAGGAAACACAGCCTCCCTCAGAGCTACTCAGCACACAAAGCACAGGGAGGGTCCTGGCTTATTGGAAAGGGCAAGACCTTCAACACCACAGAGGTGTTGGGAGCCCGGAGAGAATGGAGAGTGGAAGAGGGGTAAAGCCTCTTCTTTGCAGCATAAGACGGGGTCAGGCCAAGATTAAGAGCAGACTGCAAAGAGGTGCTCTTAGAAATGCAGAAGTGGTTGTGCTCATGGTGTGCTCAACCCAGTAGGCTGCTGGAGAAGAGCTGGATGGCAAAACAGAGCAGGAAAGGCTTCCCCAGCACACAGAGTGCCAGAGGAGGAGCTGGGCTTTGTGCCAGGCAACCAAGCAGAGCAGTGTTTAATACTTTTGTCCTCTAATGAAATCTGACTTAAAAGTTCAGAGAAATTTGATTTTTAGGTAACACCTTTATGGGAATGCTTCTGCCTCCAATTGATGCTCCATCATGGCTAATTTACTTTCTGCTCCTGGCATGCACACTCATGAAACTGCATCTACATTATCGAGAGAACAATAATAGGAACATTTACTTGTCAGCTGAACAAAGTCAAAGGATTCAATGGATGTGAAAACTGAGCATGTAGTAAATGTAAATAAGGGCTGAAGAGGTTTGATGCACTGCTGGCATTTTGTGCCTAGCCAGATGTAGCCATAAAGGGAATATTTGGGCAGAAGTACTATATTCACAATACAAAATTAAATCTGAATGCATTTGTCCTAAAAAATTAAATAGACTCCTCTTATTTTCTTTGCCAGAAAATCATGAGGGACAGTTCTGCCTCTGAGAAGCTGAGCTCCCTGAATGGCAGGAAGGGAAGGCAGGCTCAATGAGTTCGGAAAGTGCAAACTATTTTATCAATGGAGAGGATGTAGGGAAGGCAGCAGTTGTAGGCAGCAGGGAAACATGGTGCTGTGAAAGAAAGGACAAATTTGATGTGTGTAAACACTCACAGATAGGAAGAGCCTTGTAAACATGCTCATTGTAGAGTGTCCCTCACTGGACATATTCAAGAACTGTCTGGACACCATCCTGTGCTGTGTGCTCTGGGATGACCCTGAGCAGGGAGCAGGGAGGTTGGACCAGATGATCACTGTTGACCCTTTCAACCTGACCCACTCTGTGATTCTGTGATTTGTACCTGCTGGCATGTTAAAAGGTGAGTGAAATATGGAGGGGTGGCAGTGACATAGTTACACCTGTGTGCTTGAAGGACAGTGTGCAATTGCTCATTGCCTTTGGTGATAGTTTCAATTAAGTTCTCCTTTGAGGTCAGGATAACTTAAAGCAAACCCCCACAATTATGGAGTTCATCACAAAGGATCCTGAAATGGGATACTTCTAGAGACTGTCAGAAAGCAAATGGCTGCACTAGCTCATCAAAACTGAAACAATGTAATAAAAAAATCATACCTTTGCAAGCATTTCCTCGGTAAAGTACAGCAAAATATGGATTTTGCTATGTTTTCTGACAGCACTACTGCATCTGTCACAGAATTATTGGGGGGGGCAATGAAGTTAGAAGCAAGGAACTAAGATGAAAAGCTGTGTATTACAGTACCTCCTTCTTTAAGAACATGAAATAAATTGTGATCTGACAGGACATTAGAAAATCATCTGAAGAATCTGCAGTAATCACTGACATTTATATATTATTTACATTTATATTATTTAAGCCCTGAGTTGCTTTAGGT